>JANHGL010012455.1:0-21202 GCA_024611195.1 Ceyx melanurus | reverse complement strand
ATCCAGCACATTCCACATCTCTCTTTTTTTTTTTTTTTTTTTTTTTTTGCAGATCAGATTGTTTTCAGAAAGCTGGTTTTCTGCACTGTTACTTGAATTTCTCTTTCTGTCCAAATTTCTACCCAACAGTAAAAAAGAGCAAGTACTCCAATAAATAAGAGATCTCATTTACTGTTTTATAACATAATTACATTTAAGAATTTTCCTTAAGTTTTAGCAGGAAAATTCTGTTTTCACTTCTATATGAAAATAAAGCATTCTGTTGGTTAACAAAAATAGAAACATTAGAAGCATAAAAGCAATTTTCAATTTTAAATCAACATCTCTTTAATATTTACCTGTAAAAACCCCTTGACTTTCTTAGGAAAATAACAAAATTCCACAAAGACAAAATGGATGAATGTTGCTTATTTAAATCATGGCTTTCTGAAGGGAAAATCTTTGTTTTAAAACAATGAGCTCTGCTTATTACAGCTGAGCTCTTTGGGAATAAAGGTATTTCCCTGGGCATTGCTGTATCCGTTTCTGTGGTTCTTTATACTTTAGTTTGGAATTTGGAAGGCTGGTGGTGATTTTGAAGGCTGATCACAACACAAGGGTTTCCTCCATTATTGAACTATTATGTAAACCTAGCTTGGATAAGCTACATAATTTTGCCAAATGATTTCTGAACCTTGGCCAATAATCTGATTAAAGAGAGCAAGAACTCACTTTTTATATTTAAAAAGTGTGTTTGGAGAAATTCCACCGGTCATTCAGATTTCATTAACCTCCGAGTTAATAATTCACATTTTGTTCATTATATTCCATTCTGTCTTCGGGCCAAATTCACCCCTGGTATGTTTAAACTTGGTAAAAAGTCACTCCGAATGACTCTATTTGCTCAGAAACAGGTAAAACTGGAAGAAAAACATATTACATTGCTGCTGAGTCTCCCCTGGAAGGTTCACCTGGTAGCAGCTCTCAGGTGAGAAGGATCATAAGTGTAAAAATGAAGATGCACAAGGCAGCAGGAGCTGTAGAAAATAGCTTTCTGATGTGTATCCAAAGCACTGCCAGCCATGCTGAACTGGATCCTGCTCTGTTGGGATGATGATTCACAGACAGAGAACACACAGAGTCCGTGGCAGATCTTAACAGATGGGACAGCTCTCCCAGGGTGCTCCCCTGACAGCATCCATCACCTCTCCTGCCAGCTCCAGCCAAAAGATTACTCAGTGTGACCTATCCATCCTCAGCAGCCATGTGCTGCCGTGAGGAGACCCAGGGAACAGAAGCAGGTGGGCAGGTGGGCTTGACCTCAGTTTTTTGTTCTTTTTCTAATGCCATACACTGATTTCTCTGCCCTCAATCCCCAAACGTGTTGGTCCGTGTTCCACTTCACAGTGTGACAACTATTTGGCCTTAAAGACACACTGAGACTTTTGCAGAACAGCAAAACCCTCATCTGTGTGTGTGAATAAAAGTCCAAAGGGATCAAAGATTATTTTGTAAAAAGATATATGTGCATCTCCAAAGCCTCGGACTGGAAATCATGCCTCTTCCCCAAGGTCTCCTTCTTCTCCCTCATCCTCATCACTGATGCCTCATGCTGAAAGTCCTCAAAGGATGGAGCAGGTTCAGTTGATCAGTTCTAACTCCCTGTGTCACTGGCCAATTTCTCTCTCCCTCCCTTGCAGCTACATTATAGCAGAAAGGAAAACAATACACTCTTGATTTTTTGCAATGCAGGATGACTGACATCTAGGTGCTGGATAGATCCCACACACTTACTGAATGACTCCAGGACATACTGTAGTCCCTACCACTTAGAAAACAGCAGTTCTTCACTTACTCTGCTTGATTAGATCACAACAAACCAAGACACTATTTCAAAGGAGAAAATAAACCGAATAATCTCAAGCCACTTCTTGTGAGAGCAGGGTAAACCTGAAATGGATAACATATATTTTCAGGCTTGTGATTTTTTTTCACTTGTCCACTCCCTGCCCAAACACTCCAATGCATCCATCTAATCTGCTTATAAACGTTTCCAGACGTTCAGACAATGCAAAATGATACTCGTGCCCAGCTCTGACAGCTGTTTCAAAGACACTGTGGAACACTTGTCCAAAATGTGCTGATTTGCAGACACTTTTCGTATTCAAATCTAAGCAATTTCACAGAAAATATTTCTTGCAGGTCTAATTTTAGAAAAAAATCCTGAAGACTATTATAGTGTAACAAAATCTAAAGTGAATTAATATGACCCAGCAAAGAGAATTACAAAAAGCCTGTGTGGATATTCAAAAGCCTGGATATCCAGTTCTTAGAGGTCTTGTTTCCCAACAGTTTTTGCAATGCTTTAGAAAATAAGAGCGAGACCATTAGCCAAAAATGAGAGCTCTCGTTTTTTGGTTTTCTTTTTTAATAAGCTAATGTGTGAAAAAAATTAATAGATGCCTAATAGCCTGGCCAAAGTGTTGAGACACATGGCTGCCTTATGTTCCTGTGACACTGCTGCTTGCACAGGACTGTTTTACAGCCCTTTGCATCTGGCTATTGACAAGTTAAGACTTGTCAGAGAAATCAGGGAAAGTCAGATTTACAATTTCAGTGCAAAACCCTTAAGAAATCATGGATGAAAACAAAGTAGTGTATTTGATAATCATACAATGTAGTGTTTAGTATCTACCAACCGTAAGAAGTTTGTGTTTTCAAAGTTATTCCCCATCTTTTCTTTTAAAATTCCTGATTATGGTATGGAAACTAAAACAAACAAACAAAAAAACCCAAAACAAAACAAAACAAAAAGTCCAAGAACACTTTTCTATTGCTATCAAAGTAAGCTGAGTGTTACATTAGAAATCATTTTATAGTGGAAAGGTATGGGTATTTTGCAATAAGCATCTTTTAGAAAGAGATGAACAGTGAGAATTAATGAACAAGAAGTAAGCTGGTTTATAAACAGGAACAGGTTGAATTCATCATGGCATAACTGTTTCACTTTTATCTTTTCCCTTTTTCCTTTTGTTGCTCTTTCCAGAGAATAAAAAAAAAAAAAAAATTAGTTGAAAGAGAATGAGTACTCAAGAAAAAAAAAAAGAGTAGCCCAGTTTAGTCACAGAGCTCCAACTCCAATCCACTGTTGACAATAACTTCAGTTCAGTACAAAACTTTGCCAAGAGTGTCCTTGATAGGATTTGGGTTAATAGGGAGCAGCCAGGGACCTGAAGCTACGATACAGGGCTCCTATAAATCTGGGATTTGTACTGCACAGAAAGGTAGAAGATGTTTGGTCAATATTTATACTCACAGAAAATGGTAACATCCTCCCTCCAGTATAGAAACTGGTTAATCATGACAAGATAAATTGATCAGAGATCTGCAGATCTGAGTCACTGGGAGCAGCTGGTGTTTAGCAGCCTATGTGTTAGATACCAAGGAAACCTTAAAAACAGGAAATATCAAACACAACTCAAGAGAGTAGATCTGTTGTGAATTTGTACTCTTCTGATTCACTCAATGATTTGCAGATGTCCTCCAAACCTGATGGCCAAGTTCTAAGAAGCTGGGCAAGCCTTGTCTTCAGATGAAGCTGACCCATCCCTCACTAATACCAGATCTAACTACTCAAGCTACAGATGCTTCTTCTGCCAGATAAGATGAATGAGTTTCTAAGAAATTTAGAATTATTTTGTCCTTAAAGAACCTGCATCCCCCAATCTATTGGTTAAAGAAGTGGTGCTGTGTTTAGAATGTTGGTAACTAATTGCATTACAGCTTATCAGCCACCTTCAGACCTGCTGTGAATCTGCTCTGCTGTGGTGGTTTAAATTGGAAATAGCTGACCTGCTTTCAGGGGACTGAAACTCATTTCACTGAGATCAGGATGTGACCCCTAAAACCAGCAAGCAGAACTCTTCACCAGTCCAGTCCAGTCCCACACTGTTGGAAAGTTTGGGGAATTCACTCTCACTTGGTCTTCAGGCAGTAACAGTAAACCAACCACCACTGCTCTCTTGCCATTAGCACCAGGGACCATTGCAATCCTTAGGGGACCTGAGTAAGCAAATGCATATATGACAAAGGAACTTGTTCATTTTACCCCCCAAAAAATGCTAATAACAACATTCCTGCCTTTTTTCTGGGAAAAAACTGACGATGACAACAAAACCCACACATAAAGTTCCTCTGTTCTATTTAATTATGTGCACACACATGAAGATTTGCAAATGCAGGTGTCTTCTCCTCCTCTCCCACTGCAAACAAACTATTAAAAAAAAAATAATCATAATTTACAATTAACAACTACACAGGAAAGAAATAACCTGCATGTTTTACTTTGCACATGAGCTATTGATGACCTAAAGCAACCTTTAATTTAACATCTGAGGGAACTGAACACTGAATTAGAGCCAAGTACAGCACTACAACCCTCATACATAACACTGTTAGAAAACTTCTTAACCTACAGAGAATAAAACATTCTTCTTCCCTCTGGAGTAAGTTCTTCCCAGCAGCTCAGGAGGTTTATTGACTAGTTGCTGTGAGAAACATTACATCTAATAAACCATAAGAAACTATAAAACCATAAGAAAATATCCATCATCTAGGAAAAAAAAACCCAAATACCAAAAAAAATCAAAAAACCCCACCAAATTAATTTACATTATACATAACTAAGTAGGCAATCAGTGAAAAACACAAGGTAGTAAATGTAAAAGTGCTGAAGTGAACTTTCTCCATGCACAGTTCATCTCCAGAACCTTCTGAAGCCAAAAACTCATAAAGGAAATGGAGAGAAAAATGCAAAAGAATTTCTAGAAATAGTTTAAAGTACAAACGCTTCATTGATACTCCAAAGAACACAGTACAAGTCCCAATTCAAAACTTTCTGAAGTCAATGGAATGTTTTTCCATTTGTCTTGAACTGAGATGAGCCCATTGTTGTGAATTCCCATGACTTGTGAGAGAAGATACGAATCCCAACTTTAAAAGAATACACGTGTAGTTTCTGTGTTGTTTTGATTTCAGAAGTACTTGCCTTGGTCTCTCCCTTGGGACTGATAATGGAAATGGTATAAAAGCAAACATCATGAAAATGAAATTCAGAAATAAAATTTAACAGAAAAAAAAAAAAAGAAGCAATAGCAAATAACTGCACTCCCAAAATGGAATACATTCATGGAAAGCTGCCATCTGAAAAGCTGACTTGTTCACATCCATTACTCAGAAATCACTTCAAAGATGGCAGGTGCCTAAATGTGTGATACTTAGTACTTCATAGAATCTCCAGTATACACAGACACATGTAAGAAGCATTTCAGCTGTTTAAACAATCTGCTTTGCACAGCAAAGCTTTTGATCTTTTGGCTGGTAGTTTTCTTGAAATATGGGGAAAGAACTTACATGTAATAACACCATTAGTGAACACAGCACTTGGAGGCACCTGAAACAAAAACAGATTGGTAAAATTAAAACACACAGAGAAAAACTGGAATAGAAAAGTAATTATGCAGCTCAATTGGCAAAGCAACTGGATGAAAACCTTCATTATTTAAAATACTTCCAGCATTGAACCCCAGAGAGTCAGAGGTGTGAAAACTGTCTTCATGAGAGCTGGGATCTGTTTGTACTTCAGTGACTAAGAACTACATCAATGCTCCTTTGTGCCTGCAGCAAGCATCATGCAGGCCAGTATCTCCAGCCCAGAGAGCAAGGTGGAGAAAGACAGCAGGTGCAAGAAAGCAGCAAACAGATCAAGAAATAGGAAATGGAAGAAAGTGAGAAAAAAGAAGGAGACAGCAATATAAGCAAAAGACATTAAAAAAAAATAAATCTAACTGATGAAGTGAACTTTCATCTTAAGCTCCATTTTCTGAAGGCAGAGAGGGATTTCCAAGGTCCATTAACTTTGTGCTCACCTTTCCCAAAGGGCTCTGCTCTGCAGCTAGGAGGACTCTGTGTAGTTTGCTTAGCAAAATTTTACAACAATGCTAATTAGTTTGCAGATTTTTTTTCCAAGTACTGAAACTACTTTTGCTGTAGGAGTTGTTCCCCACCCTTATTTATTTTCCTAACTTACTATTGAGAGGGGGAAAAAAATATCTAACCAAACTGTTTGAAAATACAAATTAAAAATATTTGCAGAAGAATGAACATACATACACACACTTAATGAAAACTAGGTGAACAGAAATAAATTAAGATTATGGGAGGGAAAGAAGTCTTTCAAAGAAAGCAAAATACGGAAAAAAGACACAAGTGGATGTGAAAGGTAGAAGAAAAATAGAATATGACAAGAAAAAACTGTAAGGCAACACAACAGCAGATTTCAGAGGTGTCTGGAAATATGATAAATATTGTAGCTACCAAAACCTGAGATAATTCTGAGTATCAATCCATAAATTTCTGAGCTTGATTTAGGAAAACACTTTCAAATGGATTTGTTGGCATTTAGAAAACCATTTACAGTCCATGCTAGGCACACAGTCTTGAGTTAGCTGGAAGTTACAGAGGGTAAGAGCAAGCAGGCTGCTGGTAACTCACTGCAGCTTCTTTACTCCCATCCCCTGCCCCAGCCAGGAGCAGGGGGGATGGAAAGAGGGGGTGGGTGAGAAACAGAGATGGAGAGAGAAAGCTGCTTGTAAAGCCCCCAATCTGTCAGCTCTCTGACACACTCCTCTCAAAACCTTACTAACTCCACCCAGTCCATCCCCTCAGAAAAAATCATGCAAAAAGTGCTATGAAGATGTTAATAACTGTTCCAAATCCCCCTTCCCACCCCAGCTCTCCCTTACCTGCTCCAGAATGTCTCAGCTCACTCTGCAGGACTGAGTCATGCTGCTGAGGAACTCAGCTAGCTCTGGGACAGCATCCAGCAGCAGGGCTCCCACCATGCTGACCCTGACCACTCAGCCCTGCCAGACATGAGCCACGGGGGTCCCTCAGCACACTGATCCCCAGTGAGCCCCCTTGTCAAGAGTTTATGAGCCCAGGCAAACTGCCAGGCCTTGGCAGACCCGTGGGTTTGTGGGGTGCAAACCTTCAAGGTGGGAGCAGTTGGTGCTTTTTCAGGTTTTTCCATTCATTGAATCAAACTGAATTTGCCAAAGGGGTGATGGAGCTGGAACTATTTTTCCCCGTTGGTTATTTTCTCTAGAAACAAGTTGACTTCACTCAGCACCTATTACAGTCCTTTCCATTAGAGAATACAGCATTCATGGATTATCACTGAGAAGTTCTGTCAGTGTTTCCACCTGGTGCCTGGTTTAGCCCTGCTTTTGATCAGATGAGCAGCCTGACTGGCACCTCCGGTTCTAACTGCTGCAACTCAGCTTCTCAAAGAGAAGCCTGAGACCTCCAAAGCAATCCATGTAATGCACCAAGTGCTTCTGCCAACCAACCAGGTGATCATAAGCCCCACATGCACCCTCCATCTACACATCTGGGGCAGAAAATGTACAGATATGATATAAATGTACATGGGTTACTGAGCTCTGGTGGTCCTCAGCTCTTCCATTCCATTTCTGCATCAGGCCCAGCTATGTATCATTTGGAGTAATTTGCTTGTAACATCCCCAGATGCAAGGGAAAGCAGTGTAATCATCAGAGAATGAGTAGGCAGCATGCTCTTACAATCAGTACAGAGAAAAATCACTGTGCTACCTATAAGAAGACCAGGATGGGAAACCAGCACAGGAGTCCTTTGCTGAGCAGGAGTTCCATGTTTTCACAGAGCTGCTCCTGCTGAATCTCCAGGCATCCAGTCTCACTTTCTCATTTCCAGTGTCTGCATTGAAATCACTGCTGCTGGCCACAATTCACACCAGGCAAAACAATAAAACAAACCAGATTTCCATCTCAGATTTTGCAGAGCATGATACTTTGGATGTCTGCTGATGATTTGGTATAGAACAGGGTTCCACATTTCTCACTGACCACCTCGTGTTCTCAGACTCACTTCCCAACAACTGTTTCCCCACAACCAGTTTGACACTGCAAGATAGTCCAGAAGGTAGACTTTCCCAGGGAAAGTACATTAAAAAGCTTTTGTGTGTCAGGGGGAAAAAAAGTGTTATAAATACTAAAGGAGGAAATGTGACTACTGGAAAATGTGCTGGAACTTGTCTCCTGTCATCTGATAAGTTGTTATTAGAAGATCCCAGAGTAATCCTGCAAAGGTAATTGCAAACCCTTCAAAACTAAGTATGGTTTTTGATAAGTAAGGATTGATTTGTTGCAGTTTGCTAATGAAAACAGTAATTTAAAAAATCTAAATATTTTTTACTTTACTGATTCTCCTTTATAGCTGGATGGTGCAACAAAGATGATTATCCCTCCAAGTCACAATTGCTGCTTTTCACACAATTTGCAATCCAGTGCCTGAGATTTTGCAGTTGTCTTCCTCTAGGCAACATCTGCAAAAACTGTATGTTACTGTAACTCTGCATCCAATCAAAGTCAATGATAAAATGGAAAGTGGAAATGGAGGAGAAAGGAATGAAAGTCGATCAAGCCTGCAAAACCATTGATTTATTAGCATATAATACTGAAAACCTTAAGAAAAAAATGCCCCACAAGATCTGTTTTTGATAATTTTGCCTAGAAAAGAAAAATTTGACATGTAGGGATACATTTTCAAAGCTCTGCACAGTGTTTTAACAACATGAGTCCCGTTGACATTAATGAGTCACATGGCTGAAATCCTGCACAGAGCTTTGAAAATACACCCTACAGCCTTTTGGGAAACCAGAGCACTTGCCTCCTAAGTAACCTTTTTGGTTGCAAATCCTGATTACAATCAGAGGCTCCATCCTTCACCAACTGAAAAAAGCTTCCTCCCATGCCATGGAAAGCTGGCTGCAGCAGGAGTGTTTTGTGGGTGTGTGTGGAGCTGCTCCAGTGACAGCCCTGCTGCTCCATCCCCAGGAGGGCTATGGGTAGGGAGAGGATCATGGTTGATGGCAGCTGCCACAGTGGAAAACAGCTTCCCAAATGGTTTAATGACAAGGAGATTTGGCCTGGCATTTACTGTTGCAGCCTCAAGATTGCCCAGCCCTCTGTCTTCAGCTGTGTTGTAGTGCAAGATCTTCAGGTACATCAATGGGCTCAAGAACTGTGATTTTTTTTAGTCTATCACAGCAATAACTTCACTTCCTGACTACTTTCTCACCAATAAAATGACAATTTGAACTGAAATAATTCCTCTCTAGTGAGAAACAGGAAGAAGTTTCTCCTCCTGAAAAAAAAAAAAAAAAAAGAATACATTTATTTTGGAAATCTTAACATCTTGAAATGAAGAAATGGAGAGCAAATCTCTTTGCAACATGCCTTTGCTGCTGGTAATTAAACTGGATGCTATTTATGCTCTCAGACATAAGGAGAGGATCTTGCAAACCTTTGAAACGTTAGACCTGGACAATCCATAGACACTACAGAGGAGTGTGGCTTTTGTTAAGCCTGAAAACATTTGGTCATGCAAAAACTGTAAATAATTCAGGCATATATCAAAAGATGATGTAGTTAATGACTAAAAAGGATGCAGACTTTGTCTAAGCTCCATGGGCAGAGCACTGAGCTGGATGCCTTAGCAGAGCAGCTATGCAGAGAAGGAATATTGTCCCTGCCTGGGACAGGGGCACCCTCCAAAGGCACAGCAGATGCAGCTAGAGATCAGCCATTGAGTAAGGCCTCCCACTCTAGAACACATGCCTAAGAATGAATACAAGGATGGTGTTACTAAAACTGTCAGTGCAAATCGAGGTAAAAAACTAGTGGTAGTACAAAGCAAAGACAGAAAATTCCACTTACTCTAGAGATGGCCAGTCCTGAGCCTTGTCTCACCCTTCTAAAATCCTCAGAAATCAAACATAGGTTCTTTTGTCTTTCCTGCTAGACACTGGCCAGGGCTATTTTGCAGTCCAAGGATTCATTCATAGAATCATTTGGTTGGAAGAGACCTTTAAGATCAAGTCCACCCTGCACCCTCAGGGTCCCTCAGCACCACATCCACACGTTTTTTAAACACCTCCAGGGATGGGGACTCCACCCCCTCCCTGGGCAGCCCATTCCAATGTCTAAGCACTCTCAAGTTCATAGATCACCTTGAAACCCTCGTTAAAGGAAAGCCCTGTGAGCACCAGATGCCATCTCTGTGACCAGCACGAGATGCCTGAGGCAGCTACAGGGAGCAAGTGCAGGCTGACACTGCTCCCAGCAGCTGTGCTGACTTTCCACATCCACATCCTAAATCTCTGCACGGGCTTGAGCTTTCTCATGCAGCTCAAATATGTGGTACCTGGCAGATTTTCCACTGCTTTGGACAGTCGCTTCCTCCGAAACCTTTTATTAAGCTCTGTGTTCACCAGGCCTTCCAACAAAAGGTGCAGCCATGGGTGGCCACCACCTCATTCAGTTTGACCCGAGCCTGTCCAGCTCTGAGTCTGTTCTAAATAATTTGTAATACAAATGATCTACTGTAAACTCAACCCTTTTGTCATTGCCCATCTACCAGAACCTGTGGCCCACCCAGATTCCTGTTCCTAGCTAGGCAACTGCTTCCAATGGCAAACTTATAACATCATAATGCACTGAGTAACACACTTCACAGTGATTTATGACACTAATACTTTTGAATCTCCTCATAAATAGTGGAAATTTAAACTTTTTACTTTATTTTTCCTTTTTTTCCAGAGTTAACAACATTAATATGTAAAAAGAATATTTGAACTGGTACAGTTAACTGTGTAGGTCCTGTCTCATTAGATGCAAATCTAATTAACAACTGTGATAAACCAAGGGCTACGTTAAGAGAGGTTGAGAAGACAAGGCTCAGCATCCACTCAGAGTGGTTTCAAGGAGGTGAAAACTATCAATATTTTCTGGAACACCAGATATAAACAGAACAACATTCTTTGCCATATTAAATGGCTAATTGCTTTTTCCTACAGTCCAAAGCACTGCTTCAGAGCAGCAGAACATGCCCTGGCTCTCCTGGCCACACACACCTCAGCTGCACCATCTATGGGGACGTCTCTGAAAAACATTGTAAAAGACCAAAAAGGCAAACAACCAGGAATCAAATCATTGATTTCCTTCCAGTGATGCATATTCAGCACCAGAGAATCACCTTTCTTCTCAAACACTTTTCTGTTGTGATAAGGGCAGGAATTGAGATTGAGTAATTCCTCTGGTTGAGGAACACAGGATAATGAAGAAGGCAGCACTTCTCCCCTTATCACCACCTGATACAATGACAAGCATCCCTGCATCACATCACACAATCACACACCACAAACTCCTATTGTCCTGCAGACTATGGTTTGCAAAGGTGAGTGACTGACCCTCTAATTCCACTCTTTCACCTCTCTTGGAACTGCACCTCTTGAAGCTCATTTGGCACCCCATAAAAGAGATAAATCAGCTGAGAAACTGAAAACCTTGCAACAGAGAACATCTAGAATCAGGAGAAAATCTTTTTCCCTCAGAATGTCTGACCACCAGGGAGAACTACCAAACCCCACCATATTGTTTGTGACACTGGATGCCTTTCCAGTGCTGCAACTAATTCCCAGCCTCATCTAACACTAAAAATGGATTTCAGAATTACTTATATGAGGAAAACACATCATGAGGTGAAACTTGACTCGTGAGCTTATCCCACATTTAGAGAGCAGGAAATATAAAATAGTCAAGAAGTCTGTGAAAAATGCAAAGTGGAAAGATCAAAAAGGAAACCACAAGAGGGCAGATGGACTACATAATGGATGATGAAATTATTCAGTATAGAAGGGGAAAAAAGGAAAGGTGTCCTATCTCTTAAGAGAAACCTCACCTGAGGAAGCAAGTATTTTATGCATACAGTTACAAGTTAGGAGCATTAAGGGAATTCTACTTTTTTTCCACTTAAAGACTGTTGAATTTTTAGTAGCTCAACAGTGTTCTATCAATGGTTGTGGAGATTTGGAGGTCCTCCAGTTATCCATGGGAATGACTGGCATATACACCTTTGCTCCCACACACTTTAGCCTCTCTGGAGAGACTGGCAAGTAAAGTGACAATTAAATCCTTGGTCTTGTGACAGACTTCAATACTCACAGCAGTGCAATGAGAGCTGAAATGATAGGCCTTTATTCACACAGAAACTCACAGGAACCTAACTGTATGAAAGGACATTAGTTAGGAGAGGGATTAGTTGCAGAAATAAGACTTACATGGCTGGGACCAAATGCTTACAGAGACTTTTTTCACTTAGATAGTGAATATCTAAACTCAGTCAGATAGTGAATTTACTATCTGGCTGAGTTTATTAGTTTATTATTTTTATAAGAAATTTCAGATCACATAGAGAAGGTTCAGACACACTTTCAAGGCAGCCAGTCTAGGAAGTTCAGTGCAACAGCTCTCCTGTAAATAAAGAGAGGACACTCTTTTCTAGTGATTTGATATCTTTAACAACACTTCTCAAGATGGATTTAAGCCCATAGAATAGCAGACCTCTGTAAGTGTAAAGTTTTTATTGCTCTGGGCCACATATATTTAATCACCCTGACAAG
The DNA here is from genome assembly GCA_024611195.1 of Ceyx melanurus. Taxonomy (NCBI): domain Eukaryota; kingdom Metazoa; phylum Chordata; class Aves; order Coraciiformes; family Alcedinidae; genus Ceyx; species Ceyx melanurus. The sequence continues at coordinate 8,663 of JANHGL010012455.1, read as the reverse complement.
TTTTGAGTTCACAGTACCCCCTGCTGTCTTTGAGAAACCCAGTGAATAATGGTTGTTCTGATCTGTATGATCTGCTGCTGCCCCTCCAACACTGAATATGCTTGAGCTGTCTCACACACACAGATGACATCAATCTATTTCCCTGATCTATTTTTTTCACCTATCTTGCAGCAAAAAATGGATAATCTTCTTCAGCAGTAAGGTGAAGATTCAGTTTGCTCTGTGCAGTTGCAAATCCACAAAACAGCTATGAAATGGTTCACAGAAAAATGTATGGATCAGCAGTTATCTGCAGAAACTCAGGCAAAAAGTGGAGCCTCATTTAAGCCTCAGAAATAAACAAAGCAAAGTAAAAAAACATAAGTCTCTAAAAATCTAAAATGTATCCTAGCACAGAGGTTGGATAAAGGGGCCCTGAGTGTTCTGAAAAAGTTATAAAGCTTATTTACCATCAATTACAGGTTTTGCTTCAGTTGTCAATGTTAGATGAAGATATGAGGGAGGGGAGAGATACTGGTCTGTGAAACCCAGCACAGCTATTTGGCAAATACTGAAGATCAATAGGGCTTTACTCACAACATTTACAGTCCAGTTCCTCTATTACAGAAGCTCAAAGATGCACATGCCACAAGAAATACTCTTAACTCCTTCCAAAAACCTGCCAGGATTCAAGTTTTAACTGGCATTTGCAGTGAAAATTTAAAAAGTGAGAATCTATGGTTACAAAACATTCAAAGCATCTTAGGTCAGATGGCAACCCAAACTCCCAGAGCTTCCAGGGGCTACAAGCATGAGCAGCACTTCAGGCAGGAATGTGAAATATACTGAATGTACCATTTCAGCAGACATCTCAAACAAAATTCCACACTCCAGCTTCTCCACTGCAAGGCAAAAGATGATTTTTCTGAAGGAAAATAGTACTTCATAAAGAACCCCTGCCCAAAGAACTTCCAGGGTGCCATCACCCATCTCAGTAGCAGCCTGATAAAAGTTTCTTTAGTAGAAGCAACTCACGACAAGACTTTACCAAATAGCCAGAAAAGAATAAGCCCATGCTTTAAGTTTTAAACTGCTGTTTGTCCTTTCTCCTGGGTCAGCTCTGCCATACAGAGAACAGTCACAATCTTCTTGGCAGTTGTTGAGATTTTAAAACCTTTTCAGGAGGAGGGAAGGTGGGTAGGACTGGCTAATTATTCAGCCTTAGCACTTGCTCAGAGCAATGTCATACAGCCTGCAAACCACAAAATCACACAGTAATTTCTATTGGAGGATCAATAGAATTGAAGAGAATTGAGACACTCTGAACATGGCCTTTGTGAAATAGCCTGCTTCCAGAAAAAGAAGGTTCCACAGATTTTATTTCAAGAGACATCTTTGGTTTTTTTTGTTTACTACCCATGCATCACTCCCAGTGATTCAAACAGGGCAAGAATAACACTGCAGTTATTTGCAGAGGTGCTTGAGTTAGTACTATAATAATTTTCTATAGGCACAATTCTGGCTTCCATGTGTGCTCATTATTTTACTTGTGGCATGCCTTTTTCTCTGACCACACTAGTAATCTGGCCTCCATTCATTCCAGAAGGAAAAGACTTCTAAAAGATGCTGCACCTTGCCTGGGCACTTCCCAATGCCTGTACTTGTTCAGTGCTTATACAAAGATTGTTTGTACACAGAAGTTGCACTGGCTTGAGTTAAATGGTTTTTGTTTAAAAAGCAAAATCCACAATGTATTTAGGTCAGTACAAATCCTGGCTGGAAACTTTTAGATAATCTTAAATCTTTAGCTATATAAACTTGAAATACTTTACTGAAAAAAAAAGCAGTGTTAATGAAAACACTTGTGCTAAAATAACAAAAGTTAAATTTAAAAAATCTAGTTGCAGTTCTGGGTAAATTTGGCCTGGCAAAATTCCTCCCACCTTGTTTTATTTTCAGAGAAGGAAGCATCATATGTGGAAGGAAGCATCTCTTACCTCTACTGGAGTTGCATGGCTGTTAACAATTGCTTCACCAGCATGCAATTCATCACACAATTGCTTTTCTTTTGTTTGAGATGGAGTTCAAAAAGTACACCTTCAACTATAAGAGAACTAAATTACATTTGCAAAGATTTAGTGATTTTTGATTCCTGTTTCAGAGTTTGGGATCTTGCTGAAGGAATTTTGTAATTACTAATAGAAAAAAACAGGTTGTCAGAGAGACAATGACTCAGGTACATTTCATTGTACTAGGCAACGTATAAATATAACTCAACAAAATACATTTGTAGGATTTTATATAGATTTCTTACTAGTTACTTATTACAGGAGTTTTACCCCTACAGTTTTTGGTGTATAGAACCACTGCATTTTTTTTTCCAGGTTCTCCTACCCTCTGCCATTATTGAGTATATCTAATAGGATTATTCCTTGACTCTCTAGTTAGTGCTGTGAGAAGGAGCAAGGAACTGTTCTGTGGTTCAGAAATTACAAGCTATGATCCCCTCTCCCTGCTAGGTTCAGTGGCAGTTGCATCCTTGGAACACCATGCTGTCAGAAAACCCATGCACTCTACTACAGAAATAAGCAGATCTATCAAAACCCTGTCACAAATAATGATAAGCATATGCGTATGTGTGTGTATATGAATATATATATATATATATATATCAGAATGTGTCTGGCAATGGGGATGTGACCCTCTGCACTTCTACTCCTCACCTGAAAATGAACACTTCAGACAGAATTGATCAGCATCACTCACAAAGTAAGAGGAAGTTTTCTTGCAGTGAATGACACTCAAGCAATTTGGATGAGCAATGCTGGTCTGGACTTACTTAACCTGTCCAGCAAAATCAAATGTGCTGATTGTGAGATGCTGTGATGAGAGCATGAACTTTCCCATTTCTTAGGCATGAAAAGTCTGGCCTGATGACTCCTGAAATAGATTTAGCCTGAGGCTTTCTATGAAACAGACCTCTCACCTGAAAAGAGGCTGCATGAGCACCTACCCTGTAAAATGAAGAGGGGCACTGGAAACTTGCTTAAATCAGTAATAGTAGCTTGCAGGGATAAATAACCCTTGGATTCACTAAGGCCCTTCAAACTCTCTACCATGTCAAATACTTCCACCTGGAACTTCAACAGTGGTGAGCAAAATAAAGGACATTTTCTTTCCCTTGACCAAACTATCGACATTCCTTGTAGACCAATAAAATGCCATTCTTTCTGGTTTTGATTTCTCCTGGCCTGTTAAGGCAACATTCTCACAGCAGTTAGAGAAATCTGTGACCTACACTAGACTCCTGTGGCCTTCCAGAAAGAATTCTTTCTGGATTCCGGAAGAAAATGGTGTGCAGACCCCTCTCAAGGCTCATCATCATCCCTTCACCAAGGACATCATGTTGTCAAGAGTAAGGCTGGGCCACCACCATAGCTGCTCTGTAACATCAAAGGCACAAGACAGCCACTGCAGAATTTAGGATATTGACTAATACTCTTTTCAATTTGTTTATCAAAGAAACCAACATCCCAGACAAAAGAGGAAAAATATTTGGCTCCTGCTTTCCCAGGCAGCTGAAACAAAAGAAAACCAGAACAAAAACAAACCAAAGTGAATAATAAATTCTCCACTGCCAATCTTGTTAGCTCGACACTGCAGATTTGACAGAAGAAATGTACTCAAAAAACATTAATGCTGCAAAGCAGCTGTGAACTGCATGTAAACCCAGGTAGGTGTGGAACCCCTCTGACTTCAGCTGGGGTTAGTTAAGGGACGGGAAGGGGGAAAGTAATCCATCTGCTTTCCATCATCAGGGCCTAAATCAGCAGTGGAAAACCTGCAGTGTGAATGTGGGATGACCAGACTTCCAAAATTGCATGGTCTGAGCTACACTGATCTAGCTTTTCTCTGAAATCCTCCAACAGCTTGTAGGGATCTGTAACATTTTACTTCAGCTGAAAGAGTCCTTCAAATCCACGTTTAAATATTTAATTATCCTTTTAACCATGTAAAAATGATTGTGCTAATGCTCAAAGGACAAAGCTCCTGAAAGTAGTATCTGTTGTGCTTGGTCCGTGTACAGGAGAAAGGCAGGGACAGGGATTCTTTTTCACCATGTCCTCGGGTACCTTTGTGGGGCTGGCCATGGTCAAGTAGCCATATAAACACCCAGAAGTGGGGAGTGTGAGTGAAGATGTTGGGATTGGTACCTGAAGATACACGTGGATGCTATTACAAAGATACATTTCCATTAAGAGTTTGGTAAGAAAGGAAATGGACATGAGATACAGCTTTTCTCTTTTTTTTTCCTCCTGGAATTTTTATTTTACATCTTGTAGTTTTTGAGAAAGTTGCTGGACAGTCAGTAACTTGTTTATGTTGAAATACAGTTAATGAATACATTCCAATTGCTCTCTCACATAGAGAGCAACTCCACCACCTCTCCTTGCCAGCCTAATGAATTATGATGTCAGTAGATGCCATGAAATCCATTTACAAGTTGGGTACTCAGTTTAGGAAGTGAAAGTGGAAAAGGCAAACATTTCAGAATTACAGACTTCTGCATTTGTGAGATTCTGTAAAAGCTATTAAACAGATTTTTTCAGTCTATACTATTCACTTTCTTTAAAGAACATGCTTACCTTTCACTGAGATAAACTTACAAAACTGTTATTTTTCTACCCGGTTATTTTAAAAGTGTGTGCTAACTATGTGTGCAATAACATAAAAGGTTTTAGTATTTTGCTCTAACCCATAGTTAGAATAGAGTAGATCATTCAATACCTATGTAACTGCAGATTCTTTCAAGAGACTGTTGCAATAGTTTGCATTTTATAATTCCAAGGCAGACTAACATTTTAACAGTGGTTTATGCTATAACATCACGTTAGCTCCAAATTTCCTGAAGTAGTCAAAACAAGACAAGAAAATTCCATTTTTTTTCTAGGTTACAGGTAACTGGAAATAGAGAGACAGCTTTCATCTCCTGTTTATCTGAAGCTTTGTTCTGAAAATGTGGAAGTCTCTCAAAGTTCAACTAAGTAAGATTTCTATCTATTGTTTTAGGGCATCTGGAACTAGTGGGAAATTCAGTGCTTTCCCAGCTTAACATTTTGTTTTTCCACTGCGCCCTGAAGCTACAAAGCACACTGCCAAGAGAAAACTAATTCAGCAGTATAAATTAAAAATAGGATTCTTGTGACACAAACTGTAAAAATATATTTTACTTGTATGATTATTTTGCAACAGTGATATGTCTCTGTTATGAAAGCTTCCAAATTGTTTGACATTTCTTCTATGGGCAGGATGCAGAGACAAGCAAAAATGAATTGATCAAAACAGTGAAAAATTTGGAAGGGAAATTGTTGTCAACCACTTCTTTGTAATACCCAGTTAACCATGGTTTATTCTTTCTTTAGAACAACCATAAGTAGGTATTTTCAAGGATGACTTTAGTAGTCTAAAAAGTAAATAGTAAGACTATGATAACTTTTAAATGTTTCACAGCTTTGTGTTGTCCTTGGGGAAGAGTCATGACAATCTTCTCAGTAATGCTCCACTCCCCTTAGAGATGCAGCTGAAAACAAGTACTTCATGCTTTAAATAAGATTCTGAAACAAATATTGTTTTTTCCCTACTGTTTTACAGAGGGTCTTCAATACAAGTCCTATCACCCTCAAAGCACCAGGGGCAGCAACCACCACGTTGTTCAAATTCAGACCCCTAGCCTTCCTGAGAACATTAGGACAGAATAATCAGCTTTCAGAAATCTGAAACAGCATGAGTGGCTGGCAGCAATCAGTCCTCAAGCAAGGCCCAGCAGTTAATTACCACAATATAACTAAGTTTTTACTAATAACTGATTATTAGAAAGACCAGCAATCAAAAGTCATTGAATAAGGTTTGAGAGCCAGACCATCCAATAAGGTAAGGGATCCAAGTCCATGAACCATAAACCACTTGGGTCTAATTTCCATTTATTTCTCCAACAGAATAAAATGACAGGGGCAACTTCTGACCATTTTCTGTTAGTTTGCCAATTTGTCTTATGGATACCCTAGTTCTCCATCCTAGGAAAGCCTGAATAAGAAAGTGATAGCTCATAATAAAGAACTTTAAAATATATTGGACTGGGTAATGCATTTTCTCTGTAGCACACAGTAATAAAACAACAATGAATCAGAGATGTGTTAAGTTTGGGGCATTCTACACTGGGTTTGGTCATGACTGACTGTCCTGAACCCAGCCCCTTGCCACGACACCAAAACCAGAGGCAGAAGGACCTTAAATATGTTGGGAAGAAAACCCTCCTGACTCTATGGAAGAAAAAAAACCACACAAAAACCCAAAACAAAGACTGTTCAGTGCTAGAATCATAAGCAGAAAAAAAAAAAACAAACCCAAACCAAAACACAAAACCAACAAAAAATGAAGTGGTTTAACTACCCTAACTTCTAGTGACACCCCCAAAGCTGAATATCTACAAAATCAGGCCCTACAGAGTAGAAGGAGATACAGACCTGAATCCTTACCCTATGGGACACCAAAAGGGCTGCCTTTCCAGCTCTTCTTGCCTGCTCTAAGAGTTGGTGTCCTCTCCAGCTCTAAAGGTTTCCAAAGTCCAGAGAATTTAGCAAACAATGAATGAAAAGAGACCTGCAGCTCACTGCACAACTTCACCCATCAGAAAGCAATCATTACATTGCCTCTTACCAGCAGGTGGTTAACCATGAATGTTTATTACTTGACAGCTACAAAACTACTTTGATCTCTTTGTAAGTGACCACTATTTGTAAATAGCTGAACCCAGCACCCATCACAGCTTTGTTTCATAATAAATACCCTAAATCATGCATCTGTTGACCTTGACAGAGCAGCTAGATGAAATTCTTATAGTTAATGCTCCTTCTGATTAACATTCATTCCCTGCCCTCAACATTTTCTGTCTGAATGAGGGTGATTGATACTGACACAGCACCTACACACACACAAAGATGTAAAATCTACAGCCACAGATTTTACGTGGACAGGTATTGCCAACAGTGCTGAGAATTCATGCTTACCAAAGCCATGATGGGTTTAAGAAGGCCTATGTGTTTCACTACAAATAAGTGTCCCAATCTATAACTTACTAGGGAAGGTGCTTATCTGACCACCTTAGTCCTCCTCCCCACTCACTGCTTATTGCTGGGGGTCTTGATCACAGGGGGACTTGCACATACCTCTTTTTGTGCAGCATTTATAACAAGACTGACACGTTTCCAGGATGCTGAAGCAGGAACAACTTCTCCTTTGCTGAGTGACCTCAGAGCAAGCAAGTGCCTTCAACAACATCAGAGAGACAGGGGAGAAGTCAGACCAGTAACCTGTGAGGTAACTGTTTCAAACATGTGTTTCAAACATGTAAATAAACATTGTAAATACTACAACATAGCTCTAGTTCAGTGATTCAGCATCTCATGGCCATACCAACTCTTGTCAGCAAACTCTAGCAGACAGTGTGTTGAAGAAGCCTTTTTTTTTGCTTGTTATTTTCTGGAAAGTAAGGTTTGTGATTGCTTTATTTTCTTTGCCAGAAAGTAAATGGAGCAGGTTCGTACACCAAGTAAAACACAATTGGATGAAGGCAAAATATCAGAAAAATATTACTCCAATAAAGATAGTCTGCTTTTAAAGATAAAAGTTTGCTTTCTCACCACAAGTAATAGATTCTCTGATAGGAGAGAGACACCAGGAACTGGCTTAAAGATTCTTCATGCTTTAAGCAAATACTTCTTTCCATTCACTAGCCATTCCACTGCATTTTTGTGTCTTTGCTGTATTTTGGGTCCTGCAGCAATGCCAGGAACATCACCACCTGCAATACAGTTAATAACAGGTAAGAGTAGTTAGGATAATACTAATAGGATACTAATAGGATAATGAGCTCTGCTTATCCCTAACAACACAATTGTACCGAGATCAGAACCACTTGGGACTGTTCTCTACCATGGAGGCCAGTACAATCATTGATGGCTGGACCATTAAGAGAGCCTTAAGCAGATTCTGAAGCACTTAAAAATCACATTTTTGCTCAAAAGTAGTAATAATTTTGTAGAACTGTATAAATATGAAAAAAAAAAAGTTTCTGCTATAAAATAGAAGTGAGAAAAAAAAAGGCAGCCTTCCTGACAATCAATCTTGCCTTTTTTTTTCACTTTTAATTTTAAATAAAGATGTCTATGAATTTGTGCCTAGGGAGACCTTCATTAAAATTAATTAGCCAGCCAGCCTCTCTGTTGAATAGCTTTCTAGAGACAGCAAGTCAAAATAAGGTTTGGGGGCGAGGTGTGTGCGACTCCTCCGAACTTCTCCCCGGGGCCGCAGGGGAGCGAGCAGGCTCCGTTGCGGGGGCTGGAAGCGGTGCCGGCGGGGGACCGCAGCCCACCTGGCGCAGGGAGGCACCGCAGCCAGCGAGTGACGGCTCCGTGCCCCGGGCTGTGCGGGCAGGTGAGGGCTGGAGCCGGCGGCCCCTGTGGCAGGAGGAGCGAGCGCCCCTCGCTTCACAACGGGTCGTTTCCCCAGCGCGGTGGCGGTGACGGGAGCGTCAGAAGCGGCTACCGGCGGCGGAGAGAGCCCCGCGGGGCGGGCACCGCCTTCCTACCCATCACCTAACCCCGGCAGCGGCTCCGCGGCCCCCG
>JANHGL010012454.1:0-10098 GCA_024611195.1 Ceyx melanurus | reverse complement strand
GACCAGCCGGCTTCGCCGGACGGGGTGCTGGGGGACTCCAGGTGCACCCCTCCCCAGGCGGTGGTGGCGGTACTGGGAGCGGCGGGCAGCTGGCCCAGCCGTGGCGGCAGCCCGTCCTCAGCACTGGGGCTCTTGCGCGTGGCACAGGCCGTGCCGACGTTGAGGCTAAGCCCGTGGGCCGGCGAGCCCGCCGGGTGCCGGTGCTTCCGCCGCTGCCTCACCTTGGCCTCCAACAGGAGGTCGGGCCCGTTTGGCCGGTCGGGGCTGTCCAACCCCGGGGAGAAGGGGCCGAGGCCGCCGGGGCCGGAGGGGCTGTCCAGCTTGCAGAGTTTGGGGGTGTCCCCAGGAATGGGGGGTCCGGGGGGGTCCTGCCGCAAGCCAGGGGAGTAGGCAGACTTGATGTCCAAGGAGAAGGAGCGTTTCAGGCGGTTGGTGTCCTGGATGCGCTCGGAGGAGAGGTGCAAGCCGTTGAGCCCCTGCTGCAGGGTGGTGGGGGATAGGACCTTCGGGGTCCCGCCTTGCCGCTCAGGGTCACTGCTGGGGGACACCGAGCCAGAGCCTCTCGGCACCTCCTCGGCCTTCTCTGAGGTAGGTGGTGGGGGATGCCGGCTGCCCTCAGCCGCCTCTGCCGGGTCCTGCTGGGCGTCCCCCTCGCCCCGGTCACTCTTTGTCTTCAGGGCCTTGAGGAGCTTCAGGCTCCTCTCGTACTCCAGGAGCTGGCCCAGGAAGTTGAAGTTGGGCGAGATGGACGGGCGACGGTCCTTAACAAACCTGCCGAGAGGCACAGACAGCCATGGTTGGTGCTTGGTCCTTCAACAGATCAGCCCTACTCTCTCAGGCTCTTTGGGCAGAAGAGGCATCATCCAGGACCTTCTGACCAGACCCTCCAAAGAAAGGGGCCTTGGGGAACCATGGGGCCTTGGGATGCCCCAAGGGGTAGAGCCGGGACCACCTCCTCCCTCCATCTTACTGCTCCCAACCATTCCTCACTACATGCACCTTATGGAGGGAGGTTTGTATGAAGGGAGGTTTGATTTCACTGGGATTCCACCAAGGCAAGACAGAGCTTCAGGTTGCTCCCACCCTCTCCTCCTGGGCTCAGCCTGCTTTCCTTCCCTGCAGTGAAGCACCCCAGCATAGCCCCTCTCTTCCCTCCAGGGAAAACTCACCTGTAAGCATCATCTGACGACATGCCCATGGTCTTCATGATGTAGGCGATGGCGATGGTGGCCGACCGGGAGATCCCAGCCAAGCAGTGCACTATCACCTGGCAGCTGGACACCTTGGCCTTGTCTGGAGCACAGTGAAGAAGACAGAAGGATGAGGTGAGAGATGGTGAGCAAAATGACTCTAGCCTCCCTCCCCAACCTTCAACCCCTTGGTGTGAAAGGACAAGGGCTGCTGGGTGTAAGACCACAGAGGACAAAAGAGTTCGGGTTTTGAAGTCTGAGAACTGGAGGGTCTCCAAACACTGTAACAAGAGCTCACCAATGAATTCAATGGACTTGTCCAGCCAGGGAAGCAGCTTCTCACAGTAGTTGTCATTGACAGGAATGCGCATGAAGTGACTATCACAGATGAAGTCTGGCTTGGGACAGGAGTTGCTGGCGTTGAGGACGTAGCTTATCCCATTCTGTGTCATCAAATCCTGGTGGGAAAGAAGTGACTGAATGACTGGACGAGTTCAGTCAGCCTTGCCCACGCTCCATGCCTTTTCCCATCCCAGTATTTTCTCCTGTGGGTCTCCCACTGTTGCCCTGGCCTAGCTGGTGGTGGCATAGCAGAGATCACCTGAGGACCTCGTGTCACTTTAAATGACAGGTTTGAGCCTCAGCAGATGTTTACTTTGATCCAAGCAAAGCAAGACCAAAGAGCCCCAGAAAGGAGTCCCAGATGAGAAAAACCAAGAATCTCAGTATGACAGGAATAGGAAAATACAAAAAAAATTGGCAAAACCTTTTCCTGAAAGGTTTGAAAGTAAGAGCTGAGGAAGAGAGAAGACATCTCACCAACAGAATGGGGCCAGTTGTTGGTAGCACCTTATGTCAACCAGGTCTTTGCTATCATACCCCTCAGAAACACAGTGGGAGTTCTCACAGGTTTGTTAGTTGTTCGCAGTTCTTTTCTGTGAACAGTGAGCTCTGGTGTTGGGACACAGGCGGGTGGCCAGGGGAACCTGGGAATTTTGGTGACACCAAATTTGTGGCTCACCTGACCTCTGTCTCTTTCCCTGTCCCACTAGATTAGGCCCCACCTGTACAATTGGGGGCTGCTTGCTTATAAAAAATGGGGAACAGCTTGTGCCAGCTGCTTGATCTCAGTGCCTGGTCTGCACTGTTCCAGGGAAGACCCAGAATGAAACGAGAGGAGAAAACATGGAGATAAAAGAGTCTTTTGACACATCAGAGCATGTGGAGCTGTCATGTGGGATCTGTCCTTCACCACGTGCTGGAGAAGAGAAGCATCACCCGATGCACACCCTCTGCACTTGACCTCGCTCTGCTGCCTATGAATAGAGCATCTTCTGTCCACACCATGGGGATGGCAGAAAACAGGGCTCTGAAAGATGAACTGAACCCGAGCAGGAGGGGAGGGAAGGAAACCATCCATTTCCCTGCCTGACACTGGCTCCTCAGGAGACCGCACTGGGTTTCAGCCCTGGCTCTGCAGCGGCCAGTTCCTGCCCGTCCCAGCAGGCTCTGTAGAGCCCAACCTCGGCTCCACGGAGCCAGCCCAGCTCCCGGGCTCACATTCTTGGCATTTTTCTCTTTCATTTCCTTCTACTCCCTGTATATAATTTCTCTCTTCCCTCCTTTCCGTCTCCAACCCCCCTCTGGCAATGTGGTCCCTCTCCCCCCTCTCCTGCCCCAGGCGAGGCCGAGGACGCCTGGCTGGCTCCCTTCTGCCCACGGTAGGCAGGAGCCCAGCAGCATTTTAGCTGCAATTTCTCTTTCTTCTCACTGTTATTTTTCCTTTAAACAAAATTCCTTCCCTGGTGTGACCTCACAGCACAGCCCGTCCGGCACCTTTAAAAGGGCACCGTCCATCTTTTCTCCTCAAGCCCCACAGCAAAACTTGGGTCGTTTTTGTGCCTCCTGAACAAGCCCTTGCCCCTGGTCAGAGCTGCTCATCCCCACGCTGCTGCCACTGAACACCCCAGATTGCTCCCACTTTCTGTCTGGCTCACAAGAAGATCCCAGGGTGGCTGAAACTGGTATTAATGTGGCAGTCCATGGGTGCCAAGCTGGCTCCTGTCCCACATCTCCCTCTGGCTCCCCTCCAACCATCACTCCCACTTCAATCCCAGGTGTTTTCCCAGACATGCTCCTCCTGCCCCCAAGTTTGCTACAGGTACTTTGAGGGTGAGACCCTGGCCCAGGCTGCCCAGACAGGTGGATGATACCCCATCCCTGGAACCATTCCAGGTGAGGTTGGATGGGGCTCTAAGCAACCTGCTCTAGCTGCAGATGTCCCTGCTCCTTGCAGGGGCGTTGGACTAGATGAGCTTGAAAGGTTCCTTCCCAGCAAAACCAGCCTGTGATTCTACTTGGGAAGAGTCTGACCACCCCAAAGCTCATCAATATAAGACAACTCATCCTGTAACCACCCTGCATTCAGCTTCTTGGTACAGTCAGACCAACCACCAGGCAGAAGGGGAGTGTTTAATGCCCTCTGCATGGCTGGGGTCCCAGGGCAGACGTGTCCCCTCCAGAGAGCCATACCTTGTTCAGGACGTCTTTCTGGGAGCCCAGGTAGAGATGCGGCAGGATGCGTGTGGGGCCAACATTGGCCACGGGCAAGCAAGGCTGGGAGATGCTCATTGGCAGGATGGCAGCTGGCTTCCCCTCGCAGAGCCCCGGGAAGCAGGACGAGAAGGTGGCAAAGCCTCCTGTGGAGAAAATGGGGACATTGAGCTCGTGGCAGTGGTGCCAAGACCATCAGCACCTGGCACCTCAGGGCCTGGGCTGGGTACGATGCCATGATAATCCTGCAACACTGAGAACCGAGACTTGAGGAGCAAAAAGTCACCAGCCATGGCTAACCAGTGTGGACATGTGACGACGGTGCCACGTACATGGAGAAAAGAATGGAACCAGCTCTGATTTCCACCACCTTGGACCAGACCTGCACATTGGTACCTGCAGGTCAATGCCATGGGTCACACTCTGACCTTACTGCATGCGACAGCAAGCAGCACCCAACCGACCACACCAAGCTGCTGGGCTGTCATATCCAGCCTGAGCATCTTGAAGGCCAATATTGAGAGAAAACCCCCAGCTGGGGCTGCAGTTGGTGGCATATGACAGGCAGAGATACCACCACAGTGTCTGGCACAGTCTAAGTGTGAAGGAGCCTGCCTGAAAGCCAGCCCGGCTCAGGTGGGAAGAGCACTGACCTAAGCAGGGCAGCAAGTGTTGTCCTGCCCGCATGGTGGAAACCCCCCCAGGGCTGTTGCATGTCCAGCACAGATGAGTAAGGCCACTGGTGATCCTGATTTGCTCTCGCTCAATGATCCTGTTCTCTGGGGTAGAGCCAGGTCTAGCTAATGATGGCCCAATCACACTTCCCTCCAGCTGAGAACATCTGGGTGGTAGCTTGGTGCAACAGAGAGGACCTCGGGTTCTGTCAGCCCTGTCAGACACCCTTGAGGTCTTCCTAGCCATGTGAATGAGCAGATGAAGTCTGACATCACCCGAAGGGCAGGGAAGATTTCAGGGCTTGGCTGCCTTTGACTGTCAGATGGACAATGATGCCCCCGTGAGATCCTTCTGGAAGTCCAAGTCTCTGGACACAGCATCAAAGGAATCTCTGGCCCATCTCCACAGCTAAACAATACCTTCTAACAAGCCTTTACTAAGGACCTTTCCATTCAGCCTCCCTCCCCTTCAGAAGCAGGGCAGCCTTGGCACATTTTCACTTTACCTTCTCCAGCACCTCCCCAGCATTTCTGCTGATCCTCCTGGATCACCTCCCTGGCTGCTGGTGTGGCACCCCGGTGAGGTATGGCTGGTGCTGAAGACAACCCACCCATGTCTTTGCGAGGTGAAGGTGAGAGTGAAGCCAAAGCAGTATACAAAATCGTGCTTATGCCACTTAGGAGCACTGAAGATCCTTCAGCACCCTCCACCTCAGCAGCTCCTGGTGCCACCCCCCACTGCCCCAAGAGAAAGGTGTCGTCCAACCAACCTCTTACCACCCTTCTCTCACATGTTCCTGGCTGGCAGCTAACACAGCTCCCAGCTCCAAAACCCAGCCAAGCCGGGAGGGCTGGAGTTAAAGCACCTTATCTTCTCCAGCACTTCCTTTTCTCTGGCTCCCTCTGAAATGACATCACCTCTCAGCTGGGACATTAAATCAGAGCAAAAGCAGGAGGCCCAGCGCAGGTGCAGCTCAGCTCCGGTTACTGCTCATCCCTGTGCCTCGTCCCCATCGCCAAGGAGCGTAAATCACCGGCCGCAGCCCCGTGGACATGTGCGACCTCCCTGCCTGGGGGATGCTTGGGCAGAGGGGAAGGGCTCCCTTCAGCTGCCCCCCAGGGAAGCCCGCAGCACGTGGGGTCAAGCTGGGCACAGATCTGACCCCCAGGCTCGTGCAAAACAACATGGGGGTTTTTCCAAAGGAACCTGGTACCTTTTTGGGGAGCAGGGTGCACATAAGAGCCTCGAGGCTGGGTGCCTGCTCTGGTCCCCCTCTCCCCAACCTCTCACACTCCCTCGTATCTCATCGAGAGCCGCCTGGGGCCGTGCACGGCTTCATATCGCTCTTTAAAAGCCGGGTGATCTCATAGCTAGAGCAGGTCGGGGCATGCTGCTCTCCCCTTACCCGCCTCCGCCGGCACTCGCCCAGCAGCTGATCCTCTTCCAGCCCTGCCCGGGGAAGTCCAGGCAGAGGGGCTGTGAAGCAGGCGGGGATGTTTGCAGAGTGTGGCAGAGACAGTGGCACCCACCCCGGCACGCTGCCATCAACCAGAGGACGCTGGCACCTGAAGCGATGCCCGCAGCTCGCCCGGGGTAAAGCCCGAACCCTGTGAGCCCAGGCTGCTGCTCCCGTCCCTCCTGTCCTCATTTCCCCCATGCCTGCACCTGCTGAGGGCAGCCCGGGCTCGGGGGAAACCCTAGAGATGGGGCTGGGTACCTGACGCCATCCCAACCTTGAAGCGACGCTCACCCCGCCCCTGCGCCAGCTGCTCCAGCACGCCTTGCATTTCTAGAAAGAGAAACAGTTCTTCAGAACAATCCCGTGGTGGTCAGTGTCCCTGGCTGGGCTCCCACCAATACTTGGGGCTGCCCCCCTCTACACCCTGGGCTACAGGTCCCAGCTCTCACTGGGACAGAGTAGCAGAGCCCCGCAGGGTGAGGAGTCAGGGAAGCATTGGGGCCTTCTATTCATTCCTGCTGGTGCTGGGAGCACTATTTCTCTTGGCATACGGGGAATTAAGCTCAGGAATGATTTGGATGTGATGTGGTGGGGTTGCCTGGGGGTCTCTGGTGTCTTCCTGATGTTCCTTTAGAGCCCAGCAAGGGCTTGCTGGGTAGGAGCTGGTCCCTATGCTGCTAAAGCACTCCCAAGGGTTCTCAAAGCCATTCTCTGAAAAAAACAGTGTCTTCCTGCCTCCTGCAACCACCTGCAGGGCCCAGGAAGAGAGTGGGGATGTTTGGGCACAGGGAACAAAGGCCAGAAATGGGGACACCTTCACTGCTCCAGCTGAAGATGGAGGAAGGAGGAGCCAAGAACCAGCATGAGGCAGGTCTCTGAGAGGGCTGGAGGGTGACAATCACCTTCAGGTGGTCTCTGGGGACAGCCAGCTCATGGCCGGGACACTAACAACATCTCAGGCATCACTCCACCTGCAAGTCACCCTGTTCCCCTTTCTGCCAAGGCAGGGCAGCAGCAGTGGTGGTGCAGGGAGGGTGACACAGGAGGTGACAAAGTCCTGACTAGGGACAGGGAGGTGGCGTGGCATTGTTTTCCTCCTGGTGGTAAACCCCAGCGTGGGGATTTACAATCCATTGAGCTGCATCATCATGGGATGTTAAGTGAGATGCTGCTGGGGATAAAAGGGAGGTGTGGGGCAGAGCAATCTCAGATCTCTGCTGCTCCCTACGTCCCTCCCCACACCATCTTCTTAAGCTGGAGATGTGAAGTGGAGACAGGGAAATGACAGGGCTGGCAAAGCCTCTCATGCCTCACTCAGACAGATGCAAACTGCCCATTCAGCTCCAGCCCCATGGATTCACCTCCTTCAGAGTCCCCTTGAAACAAGTGGGTTGTACTCCACCCACTGCAAGGAGCTGCAAAAGAACTTCCTGGAGCACCTGCTTCACCCCAAAGCCACTCTTTGGGAGAGCCATGTGCCTTTTCAACACCTGAGCCCCACCAAGGCAGGAGGGACCTGTCCTGTTTGCCAGCCTCCCATGTGCACGGTGGAGCACATCCAACCCAGCAGGAATCTGGGCAAAAGAGGTGACACATCTCCCTGCTGTGGCAGCAAAGAGGAGGGGAACAGGCACGGCTGGAGCTGCAAAGCCTCCCTGGGCCGACAGCTGCTGCACCTCAGCTCTCACACCAGGAGCTGGCAGGAGACCTACGGGGAGGTATTACAGGGGTGGTTGGGCCACCCTCACTGCTCCCATAATGAGCGGTACAGAGCAGCAGCCGGAGCTGCTCAGAGCCCGGTTCCCATGCAGGTGCCAGAGCTTTCCCTGCAGCTCCACCGGCAGGTTTGGTGCCTGTGCCCATGCTGGAGACCCTCTGCCCCCCTAAAGCTCCTGGCAGCTGAGGGGGGGGCTGAGAGAGGCCAGGCTCTGCCCAGCTCTCATTAAAATGCCTGCGGAGGCTGAGAGCCGCTGCCAGGGCGGCACGTGGCGAGCGGCAGTGGGGCACGCCGGCGAGCACACGCCTCAGCTGCCGCGGGACCGCCAGCACGGCTGCCCCATGGCTGCCCCACGGCTCAGTGCCCAGCACTGGGGCTTGGCCCCCCAGCACCCAGAGGACACGCTGCTCCCACATCCCCGACACCTCCGTCCGCACGTGTTAACCGAGGCGTGGCAGCGGGCGATGCGATCCAGGGGGTGACCTGTGAAACCCCAGCCCTCGCCCACATTGTGTCCAGCCCTGGCAGGGCAGTGAGCCCGCCACTCAGCTGAGCGGCTCTGCGGCAGGATGGCTCCTCCATTCGGGAAGGAAGGAAAGCGGAGAGGAGCCAGGCACGCCACACGTCACTCCCAGAGCCGCTGGGAAAATCCCTCTTTGCAAACCACCGTCTCCCTGGCTGGGTGGGAGCGTGCCGGTGCCGGCAGCTAAGCCGGGCGTGATGAAACGCTGCTCATTGCCACTGTGCTCCGGGAAGCTCCGGGGCTTTGTCAGCACTTCCCACTGCCTGGGATATTTCTGGGTTTTTCCCCTGCCTCCATCCCCTCTTGGAGCTGCAGCCCCCCTTTGCTTTTCCCCTGCCCTGCCATCAATGCCAGCGCCTGCTTGCCTTCCCACCCACCTGGGTGAAATCCCAGTGCTCCTCAGCTTGGTCAACTTGCTCTCTCCTGGCTGATGCTCCTTTACTGCCACTGTTCTTGTTGCACTGGAGAGAGATGTCATCTAGTGTCCTGTCCTGCACCCCCAACTCCCCTGACCAGCCTCTGTGCTCTCATCCAGCCCAGGTTTCACCCTCCCTTCACTCAACACTAAAATTTCATCACCCCACTGCTGGCTCCTTATTTTTTTTCCGAGCAGTGGGGATGAGAAAGCCGATGAATCAGCCCTACTATGGATTCATCTGAATTCCCCATTTCCCCAACGGTCACCCCAAACAGCCTCTGCCCATCTGCTGCTACATCACCCTGCTGCCTCCCAACCCACACCAGCCCCCCCTAGACTCACAGGCTGCTCCCAGAGCCCTCTCCCATTCACCCAAATGAGTGGAAAACGTCCTTAAAAAAAAAAAAAAGCACAAAAAAAAAGCAAAGCAGCAGAAAGGAAGCCCTCCACCCACACAACCACAGACACGCTCCCCGAGCTGCTGGGCTTGATTTTCCTCCAGTGACTCTGCCTGCGTTGGACCAGCCTTACTCATTCTAAGTAAAGAAAAACGTGTCATTTCCAGGAGTGACTTATTGCTAATGACACCATCACTGGATTATGTGCTTCA
Source organism: Ceyx melanurus (assembly GCA_024611195.1). Classification (NCBI taxonomy): domain Eukaryota; kingdom Metazoa; phylum Chordata; class Aves; order Coraciiformes; family Alcedinidae; genus Ceyx; species Ceyx melanurus. Next base: position 953 of record JANHGL010012454.1, on the reverse strand, counting down.
TGCCACAAAAGCTGTCAAGCACTTTTAGCAGGCTCCCATTTTAAGTGGTGATGGAGGGGAAGTTTCTTGATTCAACCCTTTGGTAATCTAGGTCATTCCAGGCTTGGCATATTTTTAAGATGCTCCAGTTAATGTCCCCTTCCTCCGCTTGCCCTTCACCCTGGCACCCAGGGATGCAAAACCCCTTTTTGAGAGCAACTCCCTGGAAATGGGCAGCAGTAACTGTGCTAGTGAAGCGAAATGGCTCCGTCAGGCAGCTGCTGGGTGTGGGCAGAAGCACAGGGCTCTGTCAACCCCTCACCACACTCCCCTCTGCACCCCCATTTGCCATGGGCACAGAGACCCCTTCAAACTGGGACCTGAAGGAGCAGAGATTGTATCACAGAATGGTTTGGGTTGGAAGGGACCTTAAAGATCATCCAGTTCTAACTCCTCTGCTGTAGACAAGGACACCTCCCTTCAGACCAGGTTGCTCAGAGCTCCATCCAACTTGCTCTTGAACATATCCAGGGAGGGGACATCTACCACCTCTCTGGCCAGCCTGTGCCAGTGCCTCACACTGAAAAACTCCTTCCTAGTATCTGACCTAAATCTACCCTCTTTCAGATGAGATGCTGACAGCAGAGCTTGCTCTGGCCCCAATTACCTTCCTCCTTCCCTCTGCTCCATCCACACCCTCACCAGGCTTGCCTGGATGGAGAAAGGTTCACCGGACCCCTGGAGCTCTCCCCCCCCAAGCCAGGCTCCCTCAGCGCCGGGACTGCTGCAGACACCCGTGCTCGAAGGACCCGCTCGCTGTGCAGCTCCTCGGCTGCAGGACCAGCCGAGCTGCCTCCGCAAGTCGCCCGGAGGAGGCAGCTGGCGACCGCTCCCGTTCCACGGGCTTCCCGCTCATCCCCAGCTCGCTCCCCGCTCCGACAAGGCGATCGCCATCCCCCGGGCAAAGCCGGGCT
>JANHGL010012453.1:12025-35012 GCA_024611195.1 Ceyx melanurus | reverse complement strand
GAGGTTGGCCAAGGCTCTGAGCAGCCTGGTCTAGTTGAGGGTGTCCCTGTTCCCTGCAGGGGGCTGCACTAGATGACTTTTGGAGGCCCCTTCCAGCCCTAAACATTCTATGATTCTATGAAAATATACCATTAGAGGTATATTGCTGACTATAGAAAAAGATGGGTATTCTTAATCAGTGTTTAAATATTGTGAAAGTTTGAATATAAACAAGCCAGCAGAATCACAAGGCTGCAAGACCCTGGATCTCTATTATGTATGCCTTAGATGTGTTAGACCTAATGTCAGCATGGGTGTACTGCATGTTTGAACTCTAAAACCCTTTAAGAGTGTTCAGGCTAATTCCATAATTCATCTAACCTGTGCTGCAGTTTAATGTAAAGCCTGTTATGTTCAAAACATCCATCTTTTTCCAGAGCTTTGCACATTAGGATGACTAATTTTAGAGCTAGCACTTCCATCTAACATGCAGCATAAGTAAGGAAGTTGAAATATGAGATTGCACACATCAATTACAAAGAGTTTATAATGGAATATATTAGGTGGTAGGAAAAAAAGCAACTTACGTTCTGACACTTTACCCTTATTATGTTCACAGACATTACAAAGATTTAATTCACATTCTATTTTTTACCATTTAGGCTAAAGACTAAAATCAACAATACCATTTTGATAGCTGAACAAGAAAATAATGTGTTATTAATATGCTAATATGTTAGGTGGACTTTCTGGAGGGCTTGAACCCATTCTTGATTCCATTCTGAATGGAATCAGTTGCACATAGGACTCACATAAGTTATTGGGGAAAAATGTAGACTTCTCAAACTGAGACTTTTCAATTTATTTCAAGAAGACAACAGAAAAGTGAGATTTTTTTTTTGTAGCTGAGGCACCTTCATCACTCCATGGAAACTGTAATGTTGGGTTAGCTGTCCAGCCCTCACAGTATGTATAGAAAGGTGTTCTTGAAAGCTATAGCCAAAAAAGAAGTGATCAGCACAGAATTGTTCTTGTTTCCACCTTTTATTTTTTTTTCTAAAATTTATATATTTTTTTAATTTATCTAAAGCAAATTTAAATTAGCTTATTTTTAGTGCAGCCAATCTTCAGTAAAAAATATTGCTCCTGACAATTTTGAAAATATCTTATTTGAAAGTACGTTAACACTGGAATTCCTCGGTCTATTTAAACTTGTCACTTTCAATTGTTCATAGTGACAGATTTCCTAATGCTCACCAGGCACTCACGCATTTTATGTTTGTTGGAGTGTGCATCTTGTAATGTTCACAGCTGCACTGATTTGATCATTCCTATTTTTGCTACTGATTCAGAAAGACTTCACAGTATGGGGGAGAATGACGGGAGTGAATTGGTGATGCTGATTTCATCCGAGCATTCTTTCAGGATTCATAAATATACAGAAAGCTTAATCTCAACCTTCTCCTGAAAGTGATTTCATTTTCATCATTCCCTTGTCTTTTATCAGATTTCCTTTTATTATTATAGAGCATAGACGTTTTGGTTGGGTTTTTTTTAACAATAAAAGTAAAACAACAGTCTCTAAGGTCTAGATAAGCATCTGTTCAAGTTCTTCAAGTTGGCTTAAATAGTTCCATACCTATTTTTTGCAGAGACTTGAAAGAAAAGGCCCCTTCATTGAATACATAATACTTCTTATGAACTAAAACCACATAAGTTTCAAAATAACGTGAGATCTGAGATACCATTGAGAGTGATTTGTTCATATTTCTAGTCCAGAGTTTTTCAGTCTTTATCAGTTTGTTTACCTGCATAAGGAGACACAGTCCCCTTCAGAAATTTCATCTGTACAATTCCACATATACATGTACTTGCTTTTCTATTTGCTGTTCTGCAAACCACAGGGGTCTACAGAACAAAGGCTGAAAATCACTGTTCTGGTCTAAATCAGGCACAGAAGAGATGTGAATATGTGTTTCCCCATTTACACAGCAGTGACTTCCTCATCAAATGTCCACAGAGAAGATTGTGCATGAGGACGAGATTGTAAATCAAATACTCAATGGACAGGGAGGAAACTGTAGCTTACACACTAACCATGAGGGAAGTAAAATGTCCTTGCACTTTTATTTTCCTAAAAAAATTCCCCAGATTGTAGTTTGTTAGGATACACAAAAGGAAAATGTTTACATCTTTGTAATCAATATTTGTCATTCAGATCTAGTTGTGATCTTATCACATAATTTGATCTGGTGAGGGCTTAGAAACTCAAGAGACCACTAAGGACAAGAAATGCATGGACCATGTGGTCACAATATATAATTTAAAACATTCCTGGAATATGTTTGGACTCTTTTTCTTTTTTAATTATTTACTTACTCTACTTAAATAATTTTGTTCTGGAGGGAAAAAGTTTTTTAATAGATTGTATTCTATATAGGAAATTTTAAGTAAAAGGAGGGAAATATATCTTTAAAAAAAACCTATGTTTTTTGAAAGAGGAAGCTTATTATTCTCTGGAAGCTCAAACAATATCTTGTTTTCCTTATATTCTTTAATGCATAAATCATTAGGAGGGCTAAATGTAAACAACTGTTAAAGAAGCAGGTCTCAGCCAAGGAATTAATGAAAAAAAGTCAACTAGTTAGCAAACAGAAGAGTAAAAAGGAAAGATCCATCAGGGATCTTACCTAATAAAGATGGAAAAGACCCTGGAGTACCTGAAGTAGCTGTTATTTGAGGCTTTCAAGGACAGGTCAGTAATTGTCAGCATTTGTCAACCATCAGTGAGTTAGAAATGATTCTACTTTCTCTATAGAGTTTGCATTAGGTTGTCTCTGACAGCCCTTTCTAAACTGCTTTTTCTAGGAATCCATTAATTTGGACTGTAAAATGACCTAAGAGTCATCATGTCAACAAATGCTGAAAAATATTTAAATAGTTGTTATTTTTGCCTCTGTTACTACTTTGAACAAGGTATTGGAGCACTTGAGAGCCTGATTTCTCACCTACATCCAAACAGGTCTCAAGAGAAAAGAAGAATGACAGGAAACCAGCTGTGGTTCTATGATGCCATACCAGCACCAATGAACAAGATAGAACTGGACTGATTTGCTGCATTAAGATTATGTATTGACCTTGAGAGAGTCACAAGTGTAGAGTGACAGGTCAGAAAGTCCCTTCTCTGTGGTGGCCCTCGGACAAGATAGACTCCCTGACAGAGGAGGACATGAGGTAGAAGAAATGAGCTATACTACCCTCTATTTTGATCTTTTCTATGAATTAACATAAAATCTCCATTTCCTCGTGTTTATTTTAATTTATATTTACTTTAGAAGTACTCCACCACTTACAATCCTATTTTCCCTTGGCATTTGAATATTTTTGAAGAAATATAAACAAGAATGCACAGAGATTGAGCATTCCTTTATACAAAAAGGTATTTTTGGTATTTTTGTCAATTGGTAGAATTGACAGAATATTTGTACCTTTCAGTGACTGATGTTGGTAATTGCAAATATAATTTTCCCACCAAGATGCAGAAAGGAAAGCACTAGATATTTTGTGAGGCTGCAGTTATAATTGCCCTTTCCCAAGCACTTTTCCTGCTGCTATTTGAGAAGCAGAGACTGCACTGCTTGAGTCACAGTGTACACAGTTACAACAATCACCATCAGTGTCAGACTTTTGAGATGACAGCCTCACACATCCTTTCATGTCACCCTTGTTAGTAATAACCCAATGGTACAGCACTGCATGGTACAGCTATGTGTGTGGCAACAAAACTTGATTTTCTTTTTTTTCTTTACTGTCTGTTGCACACTTTAAAATCTACAACTTCCCTGTAACTATCTTCTTCCAGTTCTTTACAGTGTCATCTGTGCACCATGTAAAGGGTTCAGTTGTCATTTCATTGTCAGACCTGCTGCTGCAAGAAATTAAATGACACAAATCGTGTTTTCTCTTGAGCTGCTAATTTAGTGCTGGTACAATGTTATCAACAGGATAAGTTCCCCTATAGTTAGAACTCAGGAACTTTTGCACTTACTATGAAAACTCATTTCTCTTCCAGGGAGAACCAGCTTTTGCTAATAACTTTGACAGGAGATTTGCTCACACAGCTGCAGACACAGAGATCTTGCTTTTATGCTTCAGTATGGTTATTTTTCTTAATTCAAAAATAAGTCATTCTAGACTGAATGTAAATGTTTGACCGTGGAAACAATGAGATGACAATCCAAGATTAAATGTATTTTCAGTAACAGTAACTGAACAGGTTTACTCAGCATGCATATATTCCAAAAGATGGTTTTGTAACTGCATTTTACTAGAGGGCAGTAAAACCTTCTGCTTCACTAAGAGATCTTGTGTCCAAATCTTCATTTGCATCCCTGTGTGGGCTGTAACACTGTAAACTTGGATTTGAGTACACTTTCCTCCCACCTTCATCTTCTCCCAGCCATTAAAATTTATCTGAAGAATAACATTAGATCTATGTTAAGATAGAAGCAGTATTGCTACTTGTGGGCATTTGCTATTTGCTTTCACTCTTAATAATCTATGCATGTGAACGCATGTATTTTTTCACTTACTTTTGGTGGATTGTTTGAATATTTTTGCGCTGAAGAACCATTTAATGAAATTCACTTTGTTTCTGAAAGCAAAAAATATTTGTGAGTTTGCTTTAAATATCATATAGTAAGGACAGGTATCAATTCTATTTTTCTGCACCTTATGATGCAGCTAAAGAAACAAGGAAGTCCCTTTTTTCAGCTTACTGTCATTTGCATCTTGCTTCTAAAATGTTGGCCAGTTTTATTCAAATACAGATTTTCTGATTAAAAGTAACTGTTAATATGGTCCCCCCATAAATGACACATCCTTGGTTATTCATTATAATCTTCTATTGTTAAGGATTTTTCCCCATTATGAAATATCCACTGTTGCATTTCCAATGTAACTATATTCATTAAAAGGTAAGAAAAAAGGATCCAAAACAAAAATAACACCAAACAGTTTTATTACCAAGGATTTTTTTTTTGGAAGCATTTCGTTACATAGCAACATCTTCAGATATTAAAACTTCTTTTACTAACACTCAAAAGGATACTGCTTACTACAATACATTAGCTCAGTATGCTTTGTGTAAAGGATTTTAACAGTCAAGAGATGTGACTGTGTTTAAGATTCCCTTTTCCAGTCACTAGTTCGTTGTCAGCAGCAGCTACAGAGCAGTTTTATGTGTATTCAGAGACAGCCAGGAAATTAGTTCTGCATGACTGACTCAGCACTGTAGCAATGAGAACCACTCTCACCCATTTCCTTAACCAATTGTTTATTTCTTGGTGTGATACCAATGTTAAATATAACAATTCTAGCTCAGAGACTTCATTTACATTCAAGGTAAAAAAAGAATTAGCACTAGCAAAGTGGACCCCTAGCAGATTTCTGGCATTACAAGTGCTATGTCTTTTTATAATATTATTATGGAAAGTCCAGAATAACACCTGATAGCTTATTTAGTGTTTTCTTTGATGCTAAATGGAACTGAAAAGCAAAATATCAGAAACTGAAATAAAGTGAAATTAATACAGATTTTTTTAATGTAGGAAATCAGAAATGAAATAAAATCCTTAAATCAAAAATAAGGTTAGCCTTTTTTTTTTTTTTTTGACAGGAAAACAAATCAGATCTTTTTAAGGATCTGAAAGATCTTAAGATCTGAAAGTTCTAAGTATAAATTTGCCACCTTTGAACAGGTCCTGGGAAGGCAATTTGCTGTCCTCCAAACATAGCATGCAACAAACCAGAACAAGAAAAATCATTGTGTACCTCACTTCTACCCACACAAATTTATGAAGACATGAACTACTCAGTATTCATAGCATTGACCACTGCCCTGAAAATATTGACTATATCCTTGATTCTTGAGCACTGTCAGGGCTCCCTAATTTCTTTCTTCACCCATAGGAAACCTTTCGTTTTCCACTATCAGCATAGTGGCTACAGTACTTATTTCAGAAGGTGCAACAGCTCAATTCTTAAGTTTGGGAAAGCTTAAAAAAAAAAAAAAAAAAAAAGCTTGCAAATTTTATGAAATTCCAAAGCTAAGAAGCAGCTAAGTGGTTTCACAGCAACGTTATTTTGGATTTAAACAATATATTCTCTCTAAGGCCTGTTGAAAGGGCCTAAACCTTTTTACTGGATCCTAATATTTTATGCTGCGTTTCTAGCTATGAAGTTAAACTGAAAATATTGTCTATCAGTATTTTTTATTCTTCTTCTCTTAAAAGAGGGTGCTTCAGTCAGGGGTTTGCTCCCTATTACAAATTTCCATAATGCGTTAGTGGACAGAGCTAAAGGATCACTAAAATCAGTGTGGTTTATAGCAAAACTCAATGTTCCTAATATAGTTTGGCTCCAGCCACACAGAATATTTTTCAGTTTGTTTCTTAGCTAAATCAAAAAGTCTGTTTTTATTTATGTATTTATCTATTCAGTTGGGTACATTTGTTTCCTGTAGCAACGTGCACTGTTTATTATTAGAGAATGAAAGAATATTGCTTGCTGTTGTGATAATTCTGCGTTTTCTTTCATGTCTGATAATAGATTTTTTTTCTTATTAACCTCTGGGACAGCAAGACAATTTCATGCTGTCAGTAAAATAGTGACAAGATTTCGCTCAGTTTCCTTTATTCTACCATCTTTCAAAAAATAAAAGCAAAATTAAATAAGTCTCTGATCCATAAATATAGATTTAATGAAACAGAGTATTCTGTATTGGCTATATTTGGGGAAGAAATATAACAACACTTTAGTTGAGTTTTTTTAATACATTTAGCTAGTATGAGTAGCTGAGTAACTTCAGTTTTCAATTTGGAATGGGCTATTAAGGAATTCCCAAGTGATGGAATAAGAGTGATATGTGAAGAATAAAGAAATATTTTAGTGTTAGAAAGTTGTGTTATATGGCCAGAGTGAAGTTATCAACTTGAAATTTCTACCTCTCTGTCCAGTCCAAAATGTCTCCTCTGAAACTGATCTGTAATGTGTCTTCCTTTAGCAAGGAAGACATAATTACAACCAGTGTAACCACCATCACAGTTATGGGTAAATGTACCTATCCAGCAACATGCCAATAAAAATCCAGATGGAGAAATAAAAAATTTTTCTTGTCATCATATAAAATGTTAAAGCTTAATGCTGTATTTATATGAAAATATAACATATGTTATATGTGGTTCACTATGATCATGCATGCTGCATAATTCACCTGGCACTGACACATCTTTTAGAAACTTGAAAACACATAACACTGGAAAAAAAAATACAGTTGATTGTAAACATAGTAATAGTTACATCTCAGAGACCTCATTATGATTTTGAAGAAAAATGCAATAACATTGTTCATGAATTTCATTGCCAGTTAGTAAGAAAGCACATTTAAAGAAATTAAATTATTAACTAAGCATCCTGATGTAATAAGAAATTAATACAATGGATCAGCAATGTACTCTGAAAGAGGGAAGGTTACCAGCATCCTGGGCTCCATTAAGAACATTGCCAATAGGTTGAGGAAGGTGATCCTTTGGCTCTGATCAGCACCTCGCTCACATCTGGAGTACTATGTGTATTTCTGGGCTCCACAGTACAACAGATATATAGACATAATAGAGCAAATCAAGTGAAGGACCATGGAGATGATTAAAGACTGGAATATCTGATGTATGAAGGAAGGCTAAAAAAGCTGTAAGATTTTAAAACTTTTAAAAAATGATGTTGTGGAGTCTTCATCCCTGGAGATATTCAGAACAAAACTAGATAAGGATATCTTGATGAGCAGAGCAGTTGGGTTAGGTGATCTCCAGAGATGCTGCCCTGCCCATTAGAGACAGACTTTATAGCAGGGCCTATACTGACAGCACAAAGGGTAAATATTTTAAACTAAAAGGTGGTAGATGTAGACTAGATACAAGGAAGAAAATTTTAAGATGAGTGTGATTAAACACTGGAATAGGTTCTTCATATTGGTTCTAGATGCCTCATCCTTGATAACATTCAAAGTCAGGTTGAACGGAATTCTGAGCAACCTGATCTATTTGAAGAGGTTCCTGATCATTACAGGGAAGAAAAGCAAAAATCTGGACAATGTAGCAGAATTCCACATTTATATGTACATCTGTTTGTGATGTAAGGAGTTATATAGGACAATGGCCAGGATCGAAGTGTCAGACCAGACCCTGGTTCAGTCTGTAGGCATAGGAGTCCAGCCATTTACACATTTCCCTAACTAGGCCATTGATTGAGATATTAAATAACATCAACTTAATTATCACCCAAGGAATACTACTCATAAGTGGCTGCCAGATAGTTTTTGAACTATTAAGTCTGATTGACCAGTCAATATTTTTCCCATTTGTAGTTTATCTATCTAGCCCATATCTCCCCAGCTTGGATACAATAATGCTGTGGGAGACATGATTAGACCTAAGCTAGTTTTTCCTAATCACCTTCTTGGCCTTTATGTGTCTTGAATTGGCTTCTAGGAGGTTTTGCTCCATAACCCCCTAGGGACTGAGGTGAGGCTGACTGCTCTGTTGTTCCTTAGGTCCTCCAAATGTTAGATGCAGTCAAACAATGAAAATTAATGAGGTACATTCTTGTGAAAATGGAAGAAGAGACTAATTATAATTGAGTGTAATGATGTTTGACTTCCATACACAATGGCTGTTCTCCATCATAAAACAACCAAGACTGAAATGAACAAATTATGACATTTTATAGTAGGAAGCACTGTGGTCTAGTGTACATGTAAAAAAGATGTAAAATAGCTCTTAAATTTAAAAATAATAATATTAAAATATTAGCATAAAACCAAAATTCAAACTAGTCAAAATACTTTTGTCTTTCAAAAATATGAAAGGAGAGAAGAGCAGCTTTAAATTCAAAAATTGTAAACAACAAAAAAAATATTTTAAGTATCTGTCCAACAAAATCAGAAGTTCTATGTTTTATGAAAGCTTAGGAGTCGCATTCAAAATAGCCCAGCAGACCATCCCAAAGAGCATAGTGAGACAAGAAACAGGATTATCTCTACTAATTCTACAAACTTGCTTGAAAAGCATAGGTTAGAAAAGGAATAATCTCAACTGAAAGACTATGAAGATTGAAATGTGTTTGCTCAGGAGGAATTGGAATGAAGCTAATAGAAACAATTAGATATATTATTGTGGTAGCTGAGTGTGAGTACCTTGCCTGTTGTTCAAAAGAGAATCAGTGATTTGCTAAATCTGATTCAGAGGCCAGATGTCCAAGGAAGTGTCTGAGGGCTCAAGACAGAAGCAGGGAATGGTTCAGCAAAAGGGAAGGTAAGTTAATAATCGTTAAACAAGAAACTTGGAAGTCAAGTCTATTAACTAAGGTGATATACCAAGAATGAGGAGAGAAAAAAATATATGGACTGTAAGACACCAATTAATTCCTTCTGTATCAGCTTGCTGCCAGCTGAGCATTTTAACCATAGACATCCAGAAGACTTTTCAGTTATTTTGTTCATATACCAGAATTGAATTTTTATGATAACAATGATGTATTCTACAGGAGTATTGAGTATAACCTTAAATTAAATATTTTTCCTTGGGAAAAAAATAATTAAGCTTCTTATTTATTTTGGAGCATATCATGGTGCATTCTATTTTGAAAAGAAAAAAAAATCCACCACCAAATTACACTAATAACCAAAGTAATACTAGTAATATTGAAATGAAAAAGATAAGAGTTCATTGATTGTGAGCAATTAATTATAACAGCAGGTAGCATGAGATATAGTTTCACTGAAGAATTTCTATTTCGTGCCTTCAAGGGATTTCGTTTTTTCTGTTTAAATGATTTTTTAAAAAACCCAAAAAACTAAACAAAATAACAAAAAAAAAGCAAACCAAAACCAAAAAAACCACAAACAAAACTGAAGTATCATAACATGTACATTTATCATGTACATGGCTTTTATTTAGCACTCAGCTCTACCAACTTTCTCAATTCATTTTAATACCTGAAAATTTCTCATGCTTCTCCCTAAACCATGTGGCTTGCAGAACTTGCAAAGGTAAGAGAAATCCTGCTTTACCCTTCGGTGTTGCAAGACAACAGTTTATAGTACATTCTTGGCTCAGCAACCCAAATGATGGCTGCATTTTCATTACAAGGTGGAGAGAAAAAAAATCTTCTTTAAAGAAAAATCATGCTTCCTTCCTTATCTCCAGCAGTTGCAATATTTCTTTTAAAATCTCATGCAGCTGAATCCGGAGCTGAAGCACATACACACTGGACACATCAGAGTTTTACATGGAGGCAGTTAAGAAGAAGCAAAGAATAAAACACAAGTTAGAGGTGGAGATAAGTTTTAGGGGATATATGCCTCAGCATGACAACACTATAGCAGTGGTGAGGAGAATGACAGATGTATTGCAGTGGCTGTGAAAGAAAATTAGCTTCCTCAGAATTTAACTTGTTTACCAGAGCAGGGTTATAAATACATTCTTACAAGTGTCAATCACTTGTTAAGTGATCTCCAAATGATATGCATTCAATTACAGAAGTGTCCTGGTGTGAAATCTGGAAGACTAAAACATTTAAACAGGACTACACAAATACCTAGACAGCACTTTGTAGAAAGGATACCCTGAGAAGAGCATTATCTCAACAATGCAATAGATGTTTTGATTTTCTAATTTGTATGACAGAGTAATCTCATAGTACACATAACTTGAGGGCCATAACAACTACATGCATTTTACTTACTATATTTAGTAACAGCCTCTTGAGAAACTGGAAATATTAATTTCTTTATTCTTCTGTGCTTCTGAAATCCTTTCACAATATTTCAAGGATTTGTTTATTTATAAATGTGTGATCTATATCTAACCTATATTATTCCAATGAGAAATTAATTCCTCTTTTTGTAACAGCACATTCAAATGTTTATAGAATTGCTACTCTTTGTATCAGTGATCATGATTCCCAAATTCTCATAGTAAAGAAAGGGAAATACAGGCTCAAGGTAATGCAATACAGATAACCAGGCTAAGGCTACAGTTAAAACTAATTTGCTTCCTCCTTATTTTCTTGGAAACAACAATATTTAGGGAGTAACAAGACTCATATCAAAGTACTTCTAGGGCAGAAGAGTCTGATAGAGTGATATTTACGTTATGAAAAAAAAAATAGCAATATAAAGACAGCATCAGATGAGGTCAGGTCCGTGCATATCAAGGTTTAGCACAACAAAATTCTTTTCTAGGTCAAAATACTCCTCATTCTAACCTGCAGTGCAAATGTTACTGCAACTCAGAGGCTGCAGCAGTGTCAGCAACTGCTTGAGGGAAAGTATTAACAAGTGGATTCTGTCTCTAATACTCCTTCAAAGAAATGTCATGCAGGAAATTTCTGTGAAGTTGTGAAGCTGATCTGGAAGATGCAAGGAGATGAGCCATATAACCTTAATAACACTTCAATGATTAGACTGAACAGCTCTAGGTCGAAAAGCGTTTTTATAAGGTGGAAATGAAGAGTAAGATTTGTCCCTGAAGTAATAATATGGAAAGTTACTTCAGTATGTCAAAGGCTAGATAATGAATGCAAGGAATAGAACAAAACAGGGGAGGTAGGGTGATTTATTTATTTGATTTTATATTTTACGTAAACAGAAAATAAGGATTTTTCCTATTTTCTGAAGCCAGTACTGATAAGGCATACAAATGCTATCAAAACCAAGAATTTCCAGAGGAATTGTCACCTCAGTGTTATAGGACTCCCTTGACCATATCAACAAATACAGAGAAATAAATGGAAAGTAAAATGTCTTAATATTTGACATATTAACTTTGACCCATTGTTATCCTATAAGATAATGCTCTTTTTACATGCTACAATATATTCATAGATAGTCATACCTATATAAATTGTCATGTAGTATAGAACCTTTGTTCCTACATTGCAACTTAATGTAATGTGTACAAGATGTCCACATTAAAAAATGTTTAGGAATTTAAAAGTTTCAAACCCAGTCTACTTTCCTGCAGACTCTTTATTTCACATGTGGAATTCTGGTTCTGTTCTCAAGTAATATAAGAATTACTTGTGGTAATATTCTTTGGTAAAGACACTGGTGGACATGAAATAAACACTCAGACCTTACTAGTGGTAGTGTGATAATATGCCTTGCTCAAAACAGATACTGCACACTCCTGCTCTCCACTAATCAAAAACCCTGTGTTTTCCAATCATATGATAAAACTTTTTTCTAGAAATTAAACCCTCTAGTTCTTTTCCAGTGTAGAATTTTTGCTTTACTTATTATTTGTCAATTTTAAATAGCATGTTAAGATTCCATGAATGCCATTTACCCAGTAAAATAAGAAGAGCTACTATATATGGAAGTTCTTCAGTGTTTGTGGTTGTTTGTCTGGCTTATCCATGTAGCATAAGTGATATGGAAAATTGTGAAAATGAGTTAGCAGTGGGCTGAGAGGCTGTAAATATTTTGCCTACGTATATTCCATATATGAAAATATTGTGAAAAAGGAAACATAATATACAAGTATCTCTCTTTTTCCATATAGTTGCAAGCTTTCATTATGAAGGCATAGTGTTTTTAAATTGTTAATTACAATTCATCTCCATTCTTCATAGAATAATGAAAAGCAATAAAAAGACAGTTCTGTGAATTATTTTAATTTATGCACATTTTAGAAACCAATTTCGTAAATGAGAAATTGCAAGACATATTTTCAACATATTTTACAACAATTCCAGGGCAAGTCTGATGCTGTTCATCATCATAATTATAATTTAACTCTTACATTCTCCAAATTTCTTCATATCTTACCGGTTTGTGTATGTATGTAATCTAAGTATGTCTTACATTTGTTTCTTTTTCACTAATACTATTAGTTATTGCAATGACGTGCAATTATTCATGACAGTAACTCCATAGTATTTTAAGTCCTGTTGCAATTATTCCAATTGCATCTGGATGGAAACAATTAGAATTCAGAATAATAATGAAGCTGAGAAGCTTTAACAGCTTTATTTTATTTTATTTTTTCAATATAGAGAGAACATGGAGATAATAGAATGACAGATCTTTCAGCACAGAAAAAATATGCTGTGTTTCCCAGTTAAGAATTTAAAAAAAAAACCTCTAAGGTTTGGTTCTTATTTTAATAGTTGTTTAGCATTATCTTTTTTTCTTTAATGAAATCAAACTTCTAATTATAATCATGCAGATTAATGATAAAATAGGACAACACTGACCTAATACACCCACAAAATTGTTTGTATGAACTGCAGTTTAGGGATGTTTTTTGAGTTCATGTAAATTCATTAAAACTAACACCTGATAACTTTGTACAGCTATGTATAGCCTGTGTATACATATAAACAAGCAGTAGGTCAATTTTGTTTCAGATTAAGGTGTTTTATATACCAATCTGCCTAACAGAATTGATGTAAATCTGAGGGTTGCCATAAAGCAGCACTTCCAACAATAAGGGGTTATTTGCAAAGCTGTGGTATGAACACAAAGACAATCACATGCAAATTAATAAATTTCAAGGGCAAAAAAGGCAAAAAATATTATACTCTAGCAATGTCTTACCAAGCCATTGTGAGAGAAAAGAGAAAAAGCTTCTACAAACATATTATTGCCAGGAAAATAGTGCAAAGTCAATTTATATTCATTTAGATTAAAGATATAGAGAATATAACTATTGAGATACCTGGATATAGATGGATCTTGCATATTCTCAGACTTTCCTGAAATAAAAAATAAATAGGCAAATAATAAAGGTCAAAAGTACAGATATTACAGTCAGCTAAACTCATTTTGTGACATGAAAACTAGAATTTCCTCAAGTAGCACAAAGTCGACAGAAGTAATAAAGACACCATTCGCAGCAGCCACCTGATGCTTTACTTTATACAAAAGGATAGGGACAGGAGAGATTTTTGTTATTTCCAGTACTTCATTGATTTCAGGTCACAAGTATGCTTGTCCCAGAGGTACAAGATGTTGTTGACATTATCCTGCAACTGCAACTCAATCTGGAGTCAAGCAACTGGCATCTATGGACCTGTTCAATGCATTACCACTGAAAGGGAGTCTTTTTTCTTTCAAATAATAGATAGTATAGATACACAAGCAACTCAACAGCAGCATTTTTCTCTCAGACGTACATATGCACACACAGAGGCACCACTGTTTTCCTTCCTTTCTCCTAAAATTGCATTTATTCATAATCACAGAGCTAGTGAAGTTAAAAATATTAAAGAACTATTACATTATTTAAGCTATCCTTTTGTCAGTCCTTGGTTGTACCTTATGAAATATTTCCTTTTCTTGTTTAAATCTTTTTTTTTTTTTTCAGTTTCAAGTCTTATTGATATCACCATAAGAAAACTATCTTCTGTTAGTCTGATTTTTCATTTTCTTAATTTCACCCTTTTATATTAATTTATAGTTTCTGTTGTTATTCTTTGAGACACTTTTTTATATGAATTTACAATTTACAGACAAGAAGTCTTTCTTCACATCTGCTGTTAAAAAAATGCTGGGCCAAATTAATCAGTTTTGTAACAAACTTGTATTCAGTAAAGTTGTTAAACAACAAAAGACTGAAGAGCATACATAGGACTAGTTATTTCTAGTTAATGCCTGACAGTTACAAGTCTTCATTTGCACTATCCTTTGGACACAAATTATAAATTATTGTACTTCCTTACAGACACCTCGTGGTCCATAGCCAATAGAGGATTTATTAATATATTGTGAATGATACACACCATGATTTTGCCTTGAATCCAGAACCCTATTTTTCAAAAAATTGGAAAAAAAGATTCTTTGATTTGTTCAAAACACATCTTATATATAAACTGTTGCTCCATCATATTCTGGAAAGCAAAGGAGTCTCTTTATCTCCATATCATCTGCATTTGTGATGGCAAATCTTTAAAAGGAATACACGTTGACAAAGGGTAAAGAAATTTCACATAAAATCTTGTCCTTGTGATATCATCTGTAACAGGCAGATCTGAATCTGATTTATCGAGAGTAAATCATTGCCAACTTTGCTTTGAATAACAAAATTCTCCAGAGATTTCTGAGATATGTAGCCATAGGGATCTGTCTGGTTACGTGAGGATTTGTATGTTTTTTAACACATCTTTCAACTTAATCAGAGATACAAATGCACAACCTAGCACTCAGGGAAATTATGTGGATTTGTCACACTGCCTGGAGTCTTTGAGATCTGTGAACCAATGAATGGATTACACTGAACCGTGAATGTAATTTGTTCATCTGTAACAGATAAAAACTGGATATTTGCTATATTAATGTTTAAGAATCCCATGGAATTTAGTTTAAGTTATACATTGAAAATTAATATTCTCTTTATTTTCCAAAACAGAGTAAGATAGTATAAATTGTGTGTATATAGAGATGACTGTAACAAGCAGAGCTGGTAAACTGTACTGCTGAATTTATACATATCTAATGGTTACAATTCAAAACCTAGGATGAAAGGCAAATGCTTTATATGTTAAAATCCCTTGTAAAAATGCACTGACAGATGTCTTTTGATCCTGTAGTCCACGCTTGGCATTGTTTAACACAGATTAAATACTAATCACACTTATATGCTGGTCTATGGTATAAGGGATTAAAAAAAGAAAAAAAAAAGTCTATACAGTCTGTTCTGTGTCATATAGAAAGACTTCTAGTTGACATCCCAGTTGTGCAGGGATGTGGTCAGGAGAGCCAAGGCATTGTTGGAGCTGAACTTGGCAAGGGATGTACAGAATAACAAGAAGGGATTCTACAGGTATGTCACCAAAAAAAGGAAGGTCAGAGAAAACATGCCCCTCTGTAGACTAAAAATGGTGGGCTAGTAATACTTCCCAAATTAAAAATACCATATGTTTTGTACATCTGTAAACTCTGTTTCTACTTTATTGTTATTTTCAAACTCAGTAGCATTATTTACTATTTTCAAAGTCAGTAATACACTATGAAGTTAAGCAGATTCTGGATAACTGCATCTTCATAACAAGAGGCTGTCTATATTCAGCTGGTAGAGTTACATCTTTCTTTAACTTTTACAGTTTACAGAACATCAGATTTGTCCTTACAGGCTAAAAAATAGACTTCATTTCACTTCTACTTTTGTAAATCATCATGATCATCGCTGAAACTGACAGAGCTGGAACAGTGTAAATAAGAATAGTTGACATAAGAATCAGACCCATCAGTAAAGCAGACAAAGAACTCTAAGAGTATTTTCCTGTCACATACTGTATTAATTGAAAGTTAAATAGTGCACAGAAAAATCACTTTTCATCATAAGGTGTATGAAAACTATAAAAATGCTTTTTTGTGATAATATTGTAATTTTTTTAATTTTATTTTTCAGAAACACTTTCATTTCCATTTGTTTCAATAATATTTGCAAAATAATAACATTTGAATGAAGGACTAGGATTATTTATTTTTTCAAAATAAAAAGTTTCATCTGAAAAAAAAAAAATCCACAGGGAAATTCACACTAATTTGACTCTGCTTTGTTCTAGAAAAAAACATAATTTTCTAGTTTGCTAAACTAAACTAACTAACTAACTAAATTCCATGATGATGCAGTAATAAACTCTTTACACCATTTTCTTCTCTAGAAAAATGAAATTTCTTTGTTTATCCATAAAGTATTTATCAATAGTTTAATTTTACCTGTTAACTAATATTCCTGACATACACTGAAATCTGCTATCCTTGGCATTGATTGTTTTCTATTTAATTATGGGTTATAATTGGATTATTAAATTGGTTCAAGAAATACAGAAATCCTTTTGGTACAGCCCTTAAGAACTTCTGTCTCATATTTCTGTGTCACATTTTACTACATTTCTTTTTGATACTGTATGAAACTTGAAGTTGAATCTCCATCATGTTTTCTTAAAGATAAAAACAGTGACACCTTCATAAAAAAAGAGTAGTTTAAAATTACAGATGACAGTTTTAAAACAAAATATTAAATGCAACATTTATAAAATAAATACCATTTCCTAATTTAGAAAAAAAATAATATATTTTAATAGTGTCTGCACATGGTATATATGTTAAGATACATTCATAATTATAAACTGAAAAGTTACGTATTACTTATTTACAAAAGACTCTTTGCTATGCAAAAGCATTACTTTCTAAGACAGTATTTGTTAAACCCCAGGCTGCAGCTTTGGAAGAAGGTGCTCTGCCACAAGGGTCTCTTAAGGGTGGTAAGATTTGCAGGTGTTTGGATTCACTGCCAGGTTCCATACTGTGAAAGTCATGAGATCTGAAGCTGTTTTGACATTTGTAATACGTTTGGCTTGCTGCAGAGCTGAGCATAGCTATGACTGGGCTTCAATTCGTAAGTGTGCTTTTTTTAATCTTTTATCAGTACTATGTATTTTAACTTACTCATTTCTATTTAAAAGTCAAACTATTGACTATCTCGAGCACTGAACCCTGAACAGCATCAGATGATCTGCTCAAGCACCAAGGTCATGTCCAAGAAACTGAAGGAGTCTAAAGGTGACCTCCTTAGAGGTGAGTTGTTGAAGGAGGGATTTGCAGAGTCTCAGCTGAAGTCAGAGTTCCAACATCACAGATATGGAGAGGAATCCCACACAGTGCAGAGATGGGGAGTGGAAAGGATTAAATGAAGTTGTTTATTGCAGAAATCACACATTTCAAAAAGTGGGATATTTTGTGAATTCAGTGTCAAATCAATGAAACCTGAAGCACAGAAATGTCTTTTTTATGGTTCCTTATATTGTTGCAGGTATTTTGGCATACTTTTTTGTCTCTTCACTTGGAACAACATTTAGTTCAGGCTTTTTCATCTAGCTGTAATGAGAAGTAAAGAATAGTTGAACCTGTGGAAGTGAGAAACAGGTTGCCTCTAGAAGCTCTTGTGGAGCTTAGAACTCTACAGGAGCCTGGACTTAGAAGCTCTGCCTTTTACAGGACCAAGTGTGGCATTTCTGTAGGAGTAGGAAATTCAGAGTCATCAGCTAGCAATGGCTTCAGCACTTAGAGACCCCATGCCTGTCTCTTAGAAAGACATTTACTGATGTGAAAGCAGGTGTCTTGGCTCTCTCAGCTCCTTCTGACTGCATAGCTAGCCAATTCCTGCTGACTTTGGAGCCATACCTACCTTTTTTTCTTAACCTTAAGCACTGAAGATAATGCACAATTTGATTAAACCAAGCCGAAATAGTTATAAAAATATCCTCAAAAAAAAAAAAAAAGAAAGAAAAAGAAAAAGGTTCAAAGCACTTTTTTGTTATTTTGTTTTTGTTTTGTACAGAGAAGGAAACAATACCACCATAACATTATTCCTTTCTTGATTTATGAGGCTTAATTACAGATGGGCTATGCACTCTTAGTTAACATATTGCTCATCTTAATTGGATAAACAATTTCAGTTCGGTGTTAAGGAGGCCTCACTCCTCCTGCTCTTCAACCTTTGTGTGATCATAATGATAATGCAGCCATCAGGACACTTAGTATTCACTTCCTCAGAAGCAGTTAGTTAGCCATGGCCCCCCTCTACCACAGTTAGAGAAAGGGAAAGATTTTTTCCTTTTACCTTTAAGCTGTAAAAACCTTGCACCTATGTATTTTACTTCTATATTTAATTTAGATCTGTACACTTTTACCTGTGAGCAGGGCTGTGGAGGAAAGTGTTTAACACAGTCTCAGCTAATAGAGATCCAGCAAACTCTTTGTGTGTTGATCTCAACACTTGCAACACTTTGGGGATGGCCTATGGATTTTTGTTTTGGCAGTGAGTAGCAGTTAACCATTGATCCAACAGGGAGAAGGCTATTATTAGGGAAAATGCTTAAACCACTTGCTGATAGAATTCTGAAATTGTTTGGAAAAGTACTGAGGTCATGTCTTACTTTTCATATATCCAGACAACATATATAATGTATGAGTTACTTTTTCAAGGTGAATCACATCCTTAAAAACCATGATGGATAAATGTACTTATGTAGGTGTTCATAAACATACACACATGCATGTGGGCTGAAGTCTATAGGTTATATTGAGATGTACATGGATAGATATCTAAGGGATTTAGGGTAAAATAATATATATATGTGTGTGACTGACACCAGACACCCCATTTTTCCTGGACTCATCCAGGGTGATTCCTCCCTTCTTTGTTCACCTAATTGCTAGAGCTGTTTTTCTTTTTATCTTGCCACCATTGCTATGTTTTCTGAATATATCAAATATTTACTCAGTTATTAAAAGTCACTTTGGAAGTATTAGCAGCCATTTGTCAGGGTTTGTTGCACAGATGCTTACTCATGCAGGGCTCATGCTGAACTACTGAACAATGTTTGCGCTGTAAGAGTAGATTAGGCTGGCATGCAGGAAGGAAATAATGTTAATAGTTTACACAACATTACCTCAGCAAGCCCCTGACTCATTGCACACACCTTTAGCCTCTCTACCAGAATGGGGTGCTCTCAGAATGGATGAAGACCTCCATCTTTTGGCTCGTGGAGTGTTCACCCTTTATCTTCCTGTCAGCTTGTCTCCCTAAGAGCTTTGTAACAAGTGACCTCTGCTTTCCTAAAAATCAAACAAAGAAAGATATTTACTCACTGTTTTACCTCTTTGAAGACTATCTGTTAAACCAAAGTTCACACCTTGTCAAAACCAGAATCGCTGACACTAACAAATTGCAATACTGTCCTTCACTTGCGTCTTGGGAATGCTGACAGGGATGGATTGTGCACTTTGTTTAGTTATTTATTTCATTTTGCTTATTTTGCACATAGCTTCCTATTAATTTAATCAGTATAATACTACAGGGACTGTCTGTAACTCACCATAGCTATACAGCAAAAGGATTTCAGTGACCAAGGGAACATGATCAAACAGTGCAAAAATAATATGAAATGGTACCAAGAAATGCAATGTTCTATATTTTTAATCAGCATTTTAGATTACTACATAATACATAATAATTTCATCTCTGTCATAAATTTCAAATTGCTTTTAAGTTGCTCATAAAAAGCAAGCTTATAAAAATCCCAGCCAACCTTCTCAAAAATCCTATTTTTCAAATAGGTATTTATTAATAAGGTAACCTGATAGACAAAATGCTGAGTGACTTCTAGCAGTTCTTATCCCCTCAAGTTCTACTAATCCCCTCAAAAACTGTTATAATGTGTGTCCTACAAAAATCCCTTTTACATCTCACCAGGGGTCATAAAAAAGATTCAGAATGATTGGAAATTTATTTTAAAAATTAAACATAATCAGCAGTTTGGACTAGTTAATTCGGGTTTTTATGCTAATTTAATTGCATATAGATGTTGTCACTTCATATTTTCATTTTTTATAACCACGTACTAGATGGTGTTCCCTTTCAACTATCCATTTTAAACCATTTATATTTAATCTTTCAAGGGTAAAGTTATTTGTACCAATTCATACCCTTAAAAGATGGATTTTAAAATATATTAAAGTAATGAAAATACACAAAAGAACAAAAAGACATGAATGAGAGCTCTGTAAAAAAAAAAGGCTGAATATTTTGTGTATTTAAACTAAGACTTATACTTTTTATGGAAGCC
This sequence comes from Ceyx melanurus, assembly GCA_024611195.1. Lineage (NCBI taxonomy): Eukaryota > Metazoa > Chordata > Aves > Coraciiformes > Alcedinidae > Ceyx > Ceyx melanurus. Next base: position 14,339 of record JANHGL010012453.1, on the reverse strand, counting down.
AGCAAAGGCTTTGATGTATTATTTATTTTAACTCTAAGCTGTGACTTGCCTATATTCTTGGATTTTCACAGTTCATGTTATTTTTAATCTCAATTTGGTTTCATTTGTTTCAGGACAAATTCACCTAGCACAGAAGACTAGGACTAATTTTTCCCTTACCTTGTAACAGTTCTTTATGAAGGAAAGACAATAACAAAACAAAATTACCATCAGATGTCAAAAGTATGGACTCAGAAAGAAAATAGAAAACAGATCTGATCTGTTAATGTTATCCACAGTAAATCTGCATCATGAAGGCACTTAAATCTCTGTTTAACTTTACTCACCAAATGAATAATCCCATTGAGTTCTGAGAAATTACTCTTATGAATAAAATTAAACCTGTGCATAAGTGTATAAAGAGGTCAAGGCATTCATTTCCTTTCTATTACAGAAGATTTTAATTTCTTAAATGTCTTTTGTGAACACATCCAGGGGTTTTTTTTTGCATCTACTGTCATAGTTCTGCACAGGTTGTAGTTGAAGGTTAGAGGAAAAGGTTCTATTCTCATTTTTCTTATTGTTTCCTCCATAGTTACTCTGGCAAAGTAATGTAACATCTTTGTGTATATAAAATAAAGGTAGTTACTGTGACATCTTGCAAAGGGTTAGTGAATCCCTTTTAAAAAAATAAAACCTTTTTTTTTTTCCTGCCTGTGGGGGTGGGGCCCAAAAAGGATAAAAGTCCTCTTTGGGTCATGTGAATGAAGTTTGTGTGTGGATATGTTCTATCTGTCTGTTCCACTCTCAACTGGACATTTCCAACTGTGTCCATGAATTTGAGTGTAGAGTTTTATCATATATCATTACTATTTTTAAATTTTATTCCAGCATGGTAAAAATCACTTCTACAGCACTTCTTAAATTTTAACAAGACATGGCCCTGGCCCCAAAGGATTCATAGCTTAAAAGAAACTTGTCAAGACATGTTGGAAGACAGCAATTCAGGAAAGGAGAGAAAATCAGAAAAGCACTGCATTAATGAAGACAAGCACAGAGCAGAGAGTGAACTCAGAATTGTCATCCTATGTTAGGACAAGAGGCAATGGGAGTCAGTTGGAACATAAGAGGTTTAGGGTCAACACAAGGAAAAATTTTTTCCAGTGAGGGTGAAAGAGCCTGGCAGGGGCTGCCCAGGGAGGTTGTGGAGTCTCCTGCTCTGGAGACATTCCAACCCCACCTGGATCTGTTCCTGGGTGACCTGATCTAGGTGATCCTGCTCTGGAAGGGGGGTTGGACTAGATGATCTTTCTAGGTCCCTTCCAACCCCTAACATCTGTGATTCTATGATTTTTGGGTAAGTTAAGAAATCTGCTGTTTAAATAAACAATAGCATTCACTTCTTATCTGTATTTCCACATAGCTGAAACAATACTGTGGGGATAAAAGTTCAAAGAGCACTTAATGAGTGTAAAACTAGAATATGAAAAATATCCTGATAGTATAGATGCTTATAAGAAGTCAGTAACACAGGTGCAAGAGAAGTATGAAAAGGTCGATGGAATTACATGGTTGAGAGAGAAAAATTAATGCAAGAACTATATAAGAAAAAAGATTAAGCAAGGCTCTGTAAATGGGATGAAATGATTGTATTAAATATACTAAGAAGAAGGCAGAGGAGGCATATAAAACAAAGGAAGAGATGAGATTAGAACAGCTTCTTGGTGTATTTGAATATCATGCTTTTAGTAGTGTAACAAAATATTTCTCAGTTTCTTTCTCTCACATGTTTAAAACAGATATAAAATAGAAATGTAACGATATCTAAGCATTTTACTGAAAACAGGATACTGATTTTTTTTATGACTTCCTTTTTGCATGGTGACCTACTTACTTTCAAAAGCCTTGTATGATGCACAAAAATAAAGCACAAAAACCTAGTGCTAATAATAATTTAAAAATATTAAGAATAGAATAATAAATATTATTTTTTAATAAATACATGTAAGGGCCTCCTATTTATTATATAATTTTATAGTCTCTGATCTCATGTTCTCATGAGATACAGATATTTATAACCCAAATTCTTCCTGACACAGAAAGTAAGAACTAAGTTAATGTTCTTCCTTGCCTACACATATTTATAAATCATGTGCAGGTATTGTACATGTCAGGCTTGATGGGGCTCTAAGCAACCTGATCTAGTTGAGAATAGTGAAATAACAGATTCATGTGTACAAGGTGGAGGTGGGTGACTAAAAAAAAAGAAGGAAGGAAGGAAGGAAGGAAGGAAGGAAGGAAGGAAGGAAGGAAGGAAGGAAGGAAGGAAGGAAGG
>JANHGL010012453.1:0-11078 GCA_024611195.1 Ceyx melanurus | reverse complement strand
GGAAGGAAGGAAGGAAGGAAGGAAGGAAGGAAGGAAGGAAGGAAGGAAGGAAGGAAGGAAGGAAGGAAGGAAGGCCAACAACATTTTCAGAATTTATGAAAAAGAAGAGCCATGTCTCTTAGCACTAGATACACAATATTTAGCCTACCTGCTACATACTGTGTTCAGGTTAATTCCCTTTATTGTCCATTTTTGATCCAGTGGTAGATAACCACAAAAAATAGTGCATATCTGTCATCTCATTCTCATATAACAAACATTTTTACATCTTTAAAGAAAACAAAATAGGAATAAAAACCCAGAAGCAATAAAAACCCCCACTCTGGTAATATTGTTTTCTTATGTCTGACAATCTGGGAACTCTCTGCTTTGCACTGTCTCATATTTTGGGTAGTGCATTCAGAATGTGTCTCTCAGAATGATGACAACCACCTGCAGCTCTCTACAGTATCACCCCACATTTTCACAGATTATTCTGTGCTTTGGTGCTATAAATGTGCTATAAATGCATCATTCTATTCTCACATACATTTTACACTGGTACAAGGCCATTGATTAGAGATGAGTTACCTCTCTGATTCAGGTTTTACATTTCTTAAGAATAATAAGTAAATTCAATTATTTCTCAAAAATTCCATGCTACAAATGTTTCAGAAGACTAATACGATGATCTGAAAAACGTATTTCAACACATCTAGAAAGTGGCATTTCTTAAACATTGAATGATATATTCACACCTGTTTCTACCAAGTATCTGAGCTTCACAGCACCTCCTTGCAGAACTGTGGGCTACAAACAACTTACTGACCTGAGAAGTCCTCTCTACTTCACTAAGCAGTGCTTGACATTCATGCCTTTGGCTATTAGTGTGTGATGTTTTATTTTTCTTTTCAGATAGTTTTATAATTTTTATAATGTGATGACAAAAGTGTATTTGAGATACACAGATTTACAAATTGTTTAAATGAAACAATTCTTCACATCCACCATGCAAGCAAGGAAATGATTTTGTCAAGAGTATATTTCTTAATACGTCCAAGAATCTTCTAAAATCATAAAGTATTACACTCTGACCTACATGCATTTATTTACAGTAGAAAATTTTAGAAAAGGACATAGGTCCTTTCTTTTTTATAACACTGGAGGAAATGCAGCTAATGCTAAGTGTGTGCTGTGTTTACATTACATTATTAAATCTACAAAACAAATCAAGTTCAGATACACAAAAAAGACCCTGAGAATTATCTTCTTGGTTGTCAAATTGACCTGAATCTTGTCTATATACTTCATTTTTTAAATGTGTGCATTCACTTTAGGCAATTGTAGGGACTCAGATGGTGTTTTCAAACTGAAATTCTGATCTATTGACATTTTAGAATTTGAAGTCCAGCATTTAGCTTCAAATTCCAACTGATGTAAGTCTTTACTTCTAAAAGTCTACATCTCAGTTTATCCGTATTAAAACATCCAAAAAGAGTGAAGATTAAAACAGTTACACTAGACTAAACTAAATGTTTATTCAGCCCCACATTCTGCTTCAGAAGTAAGTAATTACTTACATTACTGTAAGTAAATGCTGAAGGAAGAGTAAGAACAGAAAAATATTCTCCTTTAATACATTCCCATTCTGAAATTCTTTTCTGCTCAGAGAAATTCCTGAAGTGGGTATGCTTTTGCACAATTATTGACTCCCCCCTCACTACCACCACTATTGGATTTGTCTTTCATATGCTTGTCCAGCCTCTCGCTGAGTCTATGAAAATTATAATTATCTATAACATCCTTTGGCAAAGAATTTCAAAGGTAAATTACCTGCTGCATGAAGAATATCCTCTTCTGCTTTAAGCATGACTCTTTCCAGCTTTATTTGATGCCTGCTGTTCCTTTTGCTAGAAAAGACAGTGAATAATCAATCCCTAGCCAGTCTTTCCTTGCCACTGATGAATCTCTACTACCATAGTCTCATAACCTGTCCTTTTTTTTCTCTGAAGCTGCAGTTTCCTAGCTGACTTGGCTAATCCTTGAATGATCTTTTCCTTGGAAATATTGGGTATTTTAGAAAATACTGTCCTTAAACACACAGCATATTGATTTATTTTTATAAAAACATATACATTTGGATCAAAGCAGCATGCAATGGAGGACTATTGTGAGACATCTGTTCCCATTCCTCAGCACAGAATCTGAAGTGTGAGCTAAGATGAAGGTTTTACTTGAAGTAAGGTTTTTGGGAAGAGTTCTGTGCCTCAGAAGCCAGCACGCTTAACGAGGGGCAACCTAAAGCCCTAGGTAACTGAGAATATTGCTACAAAGGCTCTTCCTGAAACCACTCAAAAATTCATCTCAAACTACCACTTCCTGATGCTTGGGATACACAGTTCAGAGTCCTTTTCTCAAATCATGTTAGGGAAAACTTTCTTTTAAGGAAACAGACAGGCCAGACTTTGTCTAGGACAGTAATGGCAGTACTGGTACCATTATATTCTTTGTACTTCCACTTGCTAAAAAAGACATAAAGGCATACAGAACCACTTGGATTCTGGTCCTAGTTTAGAAAATTATTCCTGTATTTTGTGCTAAATAGATATCGTGGATTGTGTCTCCCTGAATGAGGCCCAAGAGGAGTAACCAAAATTGAGGATACTCTTGTTAGCCCGAACCTAATCCTGCTATACTTTTTGCTGGTTTAACAAGTTGTGAGAAGGAAAATCTGCATGTTTCAAACTCTTGAAAAGGAATTTGAACCTATGTCTTCCACTAAGATCTTATTTAAACAAGATTCTGTACTGTTACCTTGGCCAACATCTTCCTACAGAGATCACAGCTGAACTTGGTAGGAACGAACAGCATGTTTGGTGCATTTTAAACATTAAACTCTTACTAACAGCAGAAAACTAATCTCTAGGCAGGATTATCAGTTTTTCATTTTCACTAATGCAAGGAAAAACTGAACACAAAATACCATCTAACAACTTCTCTCTGTGATTAGTGATCTCAACAACACAAAATACAAAGTCTCAAGACTACATAAGCAAAATAAAGGACATTAAAGATGGATTCAGCATTAACTCTGAATTTCTTTCTTTTTTGTAGAGAGAGACAAAACAAAACAGTTTGGTTTTTTTTTATTTATCACAGTTCAATTTGATTAATGACTAGGCAATATTCTGAAGTAGATTAATAACAGCAAGAGATGAAGGTGCATTTAATTTTTTTTTTCCTCTTCCCAGTATAAAGAGGATTTCGGTGCATTTAGATAATTAACACAAAAACAGTAGCCTTGTTTTTATTTTGATCTTTGCAGAAATATTCTCCAATTAATGTGGTAAAGTTTATGATATAGCCCACATGTAGGGACTGCAATGGTTTCTTCCCAGCTTTACAGTCACACAACAGTACAACTAGTTATAATCTCACTGTCAGAGTACCTAGTTATGAACTAGTGACAAATTTCCTTTCAAATTACAATCATTACATATGGAAGAAATAAAGGACTGAAAACATAGATTTTGAAAGACTAGAAAAATATGTTCTTGTCACCTAATAAGAGAGAAAGAACAAACACCAAGACATCCACAAATGTTACTGGTAATACAAATACTCCAAGTATCCATGAAAAATTCAATTGAAGAAGTACAAATTCATGCAAGATGCTATAGAATGACATCTGGTCAAAATGAAGAACTGCAAATATTTATGTGAAACTACACCTTAAAAGCAATGTAAGTAAAATAGAATACTTTCCAAAATAATAATGTTTTATATTATTGTCACAATGGAATTGTTGTAGTGTGGGAAAATTACTGGATATATACTTGAATAAATGCATTTTTAAAACTCTATAGTGTTTTGTTGTAACTATCCCTAAATAAAATAAACCAGAAATTTGTTCTGTATGTAAAAAACACAATAAATTCCAGTGTGAAAAAAAAAAAAAAACAACAAACAAAAAAACCCAAAACCAAACCCCAAAAAAACCCAAAACTAACCAAACAAGAAAAAATACAAAACTACAAGTGAAGTGGACTGTACCTGAGAATGGAAGCCTAGGGCACAGGAAGATGTGTTAAAGAATGCAGGTCACAACCAGGGTATTGAGAGTACACCATTGAAAAGGAAAAAATCAAGAAAATGTAACAGAAATGGATAATCATAGGTCTTAGACAACCCCATTAGAAACAAATCACATCTGTAAAGGGCAAGGCTTTAAGATAGCATTTCTCAAAACAGTAAGAAGTTGCTTTGTGATACACCATGTAATTGAAAGAAGACAATTCTGAGAAATTACTATCACCTTGGAAGGCATAAGATAACCTTAAATCAACCAGCTCAGCCTGATAAGCTGTAGACCCTTATTAAAGCACAGTTTAGAAATACCTTTAGACTTCAATCACAATAAGCAGAAAGAAGTCAAGGATTAAGAATATCCAAACTAATATACAAAGTGATTTTAAAATAATGAAGTTATTATTTGAAGTATATTATATAATGAAACAAGAGACAGGATACTAAAAAAAAAATGTAATAACACTAACCTTTGGGCAGAGGTATTCAATAAAATGCATGTTAGTAAAAAAAAACAACCAACCAACCCTAGTGTCAAAATTAAAGGCAGCTGTGTTCTTAAATGTGGCATTCATATGCTGCTCCACAAACCAAGAATGTTTGTGTTAATAAATAAACATACTGGGGGTAGAGGAGACAATCAAGGAAGGAAACTGGCAAACCAGTGGTGGAAATGAAAAGATTTCAGACACTGCTTGAGCTAAAAAGGGAACTGTCAAATCTGCAAAAGCAGCTTCATTAAATGAGCAAAACACAAGTTATAATAGTAAAGAGGGAAGAAGGAAAACTGGATAGCAAAGGTAACTGCTGAAAATCAAAGTTAAATATATATATTAAAACCAAAACAAACAATCAAAAATTAACCCCTTAAATATACCAAAAACAAGAAGCTTTTTAAGAGTCTCTGTATCTTCTGGAAACATCAGAGAATAAAGACAGCAATTAAGGAAGAGAAGGATGTTGCTAGGAAGACAGAGGATTTATTTGCATCAGTCTTCACAATACAGGATGGTAGGGAGATATCTACTCCTGGGTAATAAAAATGAGGTACTATCAGATGAAGAGGTGCTGGAACAAATCAATCATTTAAAAAGCAGGAAGCCACCAGGACTGAAAATCCTGAACAGAAAATAGTTGAAGTATGCAATCTCTAATTGAAAAATTACTCCTGTACTGGAAGGTTAGAGAGGGCAACAGTTTCACATATATTAGAAAAAGTCTTTAGGATGATTCAGGGAATCAAAAATGTATAAATCTCATATCTGTGCCTGGCAAATTAAAATTAAGAAAATAAAACATTCAGAAGAAGATGAGGTGACAGATATGTGTAAAGGAAGATGATACCTCACTCATCTGTTAGAATGTTTTCAATATATCAGTAAACAACCACAGTGGTCAAAAAAGAACAAATTGAAATCATTTAGTGAAACCTCCTAAAGGTCTTGACAAAGTTTCTCACAGGAGGCTGATAAAAAGAAGAGACATAGAGAGCTACCTGAAGAACTCTGTTCTGTGTAGCAGCTATCAGAAGAAGCAAGATACTGAAATGAATCAAGAACAGGACTGAGATGATAAAGAAAATCAATGTTACATATATCAGTGCTGAAACCTCATCTGAACTACTGTGTGTACTACTGGCTTCTACATCTTAGAAAGATATCAGAAAACTAGAGGGTGTTTAAGAGAAAAGTGACAAGAATGATAGAAGTGCCTTAGAAAGCACAGTTTTGTGGAAATAGATTGGAATAATTGGAATTATCTTAAAAAAGGAAATTAAAAAAGAGGCATGATAAAAATACCTGACATAATTATTAGAAGCAAGCCAGAATGACATTGTTCCCTGCCTTAATAAAAGAGCATGGTGACACAAATAAATTAAAAGGAAGCAAATATAACACAAGTGATAATACATCAGTTTTCATATGGAATACATTTATGCTATGGGACTCATTATTTCTTAATGTTGAATTTAAGTTTGAGAAGAACTAGATCTTTTATGCAGATAACAAGAATGTATGGAGTTAAGCTATCTAATCATGGAAACTGGAGACTTAAATACATCTCTACTTGAACAGATTGTAAAAAATACTCCTATTCTGGGCATTCTGTGTCTCCTTCAAGAGTGTTGAAGGCTCCTGTCTGATGTAGGATGATGCACAGGCCTCGTGTGATCCAGATGTGATCCAGACATCTTCTGCACATGCTCCTAGTGTCACCTATTGCATACATTTCTAGCACAGTAATTGTGACTTAATAACAACATCAAAATAGTTAAAGCCAGTTGTAGAATGTAAAGGTTCACATAAAAGAAGCTATACAAAGAAAAAACAAGCAAATCACTGACCTTTTCAACTTGAAAATTACCAATCAACCAAAGATTTGCTTGAAATATTGAAGAGAGATTGTTTTCTGACAAAAACAATAAAGAAAAAACAACCAACCAACCAAACACCACAAAGAGCTCCTCAAAAGAAAACCAACAATTTCCCTGAAATTTTTCAATTTTAAATAGAACTTTAAATCACCCCTGCCCCTCAGTTATGCGATATATTCTTGAGCACCATCTACTGGTGCTGCATTATTAATTATGAAAATACAAATAAATTCTCCAATAAAATGAAAATATAATAATATAATCTTTCAAGAGATATTTACAATTGAGAAGGCAGAATATAACCTATTATTTATTAAAATAATATTTCCTCTTGATGACAGAGAGAAAATGAATACTGATTAAATTCACTTAGAATACAAATACAGTAGAAAAATAAATTTCTTAATGTTTGCAACATACTCAACCAGAAAACGTATACAAGTCAATGGAATTATTTCCAATTTACACTCGCTATCCACCTGCTGGAGCAAGAAAAGTTTTTTCTTCTTTTTCATATTTAGGTATTTATTTATTTTTATAATAGATATAATATGGTCAGCATCTTCCATTTTATTTCTTTGCTTCAGACCAAAGTAACGCTTGAGATAGTCACACCAGCTTTGGATTTTAATTTTCCCTATCAGAAGTCAGCAATGAAACACTGTTCTCATTAAAATTTGGTGTTGTGCAGCAGAATCTGTGATGCAGACCAGGAAGTCCACTCTTGTCAAGGAGGATTTTGAAGGGCCTTACATATCTGAGTAAAGTTGGATGTGGTGAACAAACCAGTGTACCTTCTATGTAAGCTAAGAGCCTCAGTAAAAATACCATTTCAGTCTTACCTGTAAGTTGAATCTATAATCACAGTTTCCATTATTGTGCATAATAAGGTGACATATCTAAGTGTCTGTAACTCTGCAGTCAGCTGTATTTGATTATAATAATAAAAAACCAAGAATAAAATGCAAAAGTTTTTGTTGAAAAAAAAATTGCTTTTTTTTAAATGTATGCCTTCAGTGATGGAGATAAATTGTCTTTTATTCACTCAAAGTACCACTGCATGCTGCAACAGTGACCTTGACTTGAAAACAGTCCCCCTCAGGCAGACAGGTGATTGAGAGAACAGTTCTTTCTCCAAAGCCACTTGCTTTAAACTGTGGCCTCCCTTTTAAAAATGGCACCAAAAATTTAGGTGAGTTATGATTCCAATTAGAAATATGTTGAATTTTCTACCGCGTTTACTAAAACCTGGACTGAAATAATCTAGCTGCTGTGACCAACATACCAGAGATCTCAGGGTGCTACTGTAGATTGGAAGGGAGGGAAGGGGGAAGCAACAAAACAAATATTTTAATTTATTCCATCTAACATATTAAATTGAGTAAGACTCATTTTTCTCACTAATACCAAAATTACTTAAAAATATTACTCTCCTCCCTCTTTCCCAATTTGGATCAAGACCAACCTTGCTGAAACAATTGCATCAAGTCTAGAAAGCAGCACTATAAATTTAGCATTTGCTAAACACAACTACTGAGCAACATAACCCTTCTTTCAGTGCCCTGGTACTTTCTTTGTAGTACAGATGGCACCACATGTGCAATGCAGTTCTGACAGCCCTCTCCTGAAACAGTGTGGGACTTTGTTAATACTTTTGTTCATAGGTTTTAACAGATGTACTCAAACAAGTTTGATCTACTCAGTATTTGCCTATGTGTGTAGATTTATGTTACATCTGCCCTTCAAACTGTAGTTTAGCACTAAATGTACATATGAAATAGCACCACTGAAACAAATATTACATTTATCTTTATTTATATTATGTAGTTTTAAACATATCCTGACTCATACTTCTAGGCAAACAAAATTCCAGGGTTTGTTTTGTGTTGTTTTTATCTCAAATGCAGACGCATGACACCTACAAAACAAATTATTTCTAAGTTGGCCTCAGTTCAAGTAGAAAGGCAACTACTATTGCATGTGGATATTTATGTACTTACAAATGGTGCAGCTTAGAGATAGTTCTAGTAATCAAAACCTACATTGTTCAAGTCTAATTGTAACAAATCTTGAGAATAAATCTGCAGTGCTCTGTGCTGCCATCCCACCGCTCTGTTCTTCAGCTCCCACAGTTTCTCCATCCTTACCTTCAGTTTGTAGACAAGAGGACAAGGAGTCTTCCCTCACAGGTTACTCTCCAGCATTGCCATGTCTTCACAGCACTGAAAAGTGGGTGTTAATCACTGGGTTAGAATGCCAAGGAGATGATTTACCATACCTGTGTATTTATTAATTTTCATTGGCACTCACAATTAAAGGAGCTACAAATTGCCAATGACATAGGAAATAGAGTTCGTTCAGGATGTTGGGGTTTTTTTTTCTGTGATTTATCACCAAGTTTTTCATTTAATACAAAGGGAGCGAAAAAAGGTGCATTCTATTGTACACCTCTGGTTTGTTCTGCTCCTTTCAGCCAATGAACTGAACCTCCCTTGAAGTATTTCAAGCAACTTGATGATCACCCACAGATAATATGGAGTCTTACCAATTGTGAGGGAATATGACTATCTCTAAGCTGATGATGCTTCTGTTTTCATCGCATTGTATTTGCTAGATGTAGGTCCTGCACATCTCTTACATTTTCCTTGGTTTGAATTGATGGGTTTGGTTTTATTTTGACAACAGGGCATAATGTATGTTTGTAAAACCTAGCAGGGATGCATTTTGCAGCTTGTACCTACGGAGAAGACAGTAAAAAGCTATAGCCATGCTTTTCCATTTGCTTTGGTCAGAAGTGGTTTGTGACCAGTAATGCCTCTGATCAGAATTTGTGCAGCGTGTAATTGTAACCATAAAAGCTCTGTATTACTGAAATTCAAACCTTGCAAGGGCTAAGGCACCAGTGTAGGGGAGAAAACTGTTTGTTTTAAGGGCTGATTGGTTTGGACGTTGTCCAGAAGTTTAAACTTTCCTTTCATCGGGGTGGGTGGGAGCATCCAAAACCACACAGTCACGTTGCCCGTGAACTTGGAAAGGGAAGAGGGGCTGTAGTGGGGAGGCAGACCACACAGCCTCGGCAGGGCTTTGTTCTCCTTGCTGAACGGCAGTGGTGGGAGCACGCAGCAGACAGGCTGCGAGCTGGTGACTGACAGCAGCATTTATTAAAATGTCATCTTCTAATTTTCACGCCAGATATCTGCTGTCACGTAGGCTGCCCCGATCTCTCACACCAGCGGGAAGAGACAGAGAAACATGCCCTGGAGAGCAGGGGAGACACAGCCAGAGGGGAAGGAGAAAATGCATATCCAACATAGCTGTGGAAAAATAAATAAATAAATAAATAAAATTAACAATAAACAAATAAATGAAAGCTGTGTGTGCGTGCGTGTGTGTGTATGTGTATGTGTGTAATTCTGCTTTCCATGTGGCAAGGGTCTCTCCGCGAAACTCCCCTGTCTTTCGGGCCCTACCTGCCGCTAATGATGCTACTTCATCTCTTCAGCTGCTGCCCCTCACAGACTGCTTGCAGCCCGGCGGCGAGAGCCGACAGCGGGAGAGCCCGGGGGGCAGCGAGACTCCCGCGCCGGGGACCCGGCTCTGGGCGCTGCGCTCTGGGCAGCCCCGCCGCGCCCAGCGGCTTCCCCGCTCTCCCCGTGCCCAGCCCAGGGGCACTGGCCGTGCCGGGCGGCGGAATGAGGGCAGCCGCGAGCCGGGCACAGCCTTATCTCCGGCAGGGAACAAACGCAGCATTAATTGCAGCCTCGCTGAGAAAATCTCTATTGTTTCCAGTCAAAGGCGGGCGGTAGTTTGAAAGGGTTTATCCTCGGAGCCCCGTGTATCAGTTAATCTGCATCGCGGTGCCGAGCTAACACCTCTTGGGGCTGCGACAGGGGAGGGTTTGCGCTTCAGAAGAAAGAACAAGGAGAGGAAACAGATCAAGTGCGGGTTTCCCGCTCCCCCGCCCCGCCGTCCTCGTTTCCCTTGCTCCCCGCGTCGTTTCCCTTGCTCCCCGCCCGCCAGTTTCTCCTACGCCGGGCGCAGTCGGCCCCAGCGCCGGGAATCGAGGCCAGAAAAAAATCTCCCGCACGAAGAAAACGCCGTTTCAGGGACGTGCGGGTGCCGAGCAGCTGCGATGCGCTAAACGAACCGCAGGCCCCGCCGCCGGGGCCACAGGAGCAGCGCCTCGTACGCGCGCACAGAGGCGCGGAGCAGGGCGACGGGCTGGGCTCACGGCGCACACGCCGCTGGGGGTGGGTGGGGATGGGTGGAGCGCGCAGCTCCCCCCCTACAACCCCCTCCCCCCCCCGACCCCAGTGGGCGGCGGAGAGGCGCGCGGGGGAGGCGCGCAAGGGGCGCGCACACAGACGCCGGCACCCACGGCAGCCGGGCGGCGGGCTGGCCGTGCACGCGCACGCGCGCACGCACACGCAGAGGAAGAGCCGCGCTCTCGCTCCCGCCGCTCTCGCTCCCGCCCGTACTCCCTGCGCGCCTGGCGTTCACACCGCTCCCCGACATCGGCAGCCAAAGACCCCCCCCCCGCCGCTGTCCGGCCATTAGGGCCTGAGGGGGGGAGGGGGAGGAGGGGGGGGGAGGAAAGAGAAAAAAGGCTCTTAGTAATAACAACAACAACAAGAGCAAC
>JANHGL010012451.1:0-19399 GCA_024611195.1 Ceyx melanurus | reverse complement strand
TCCGCACGCCGCCGCTACAAACCCGCCCTTCTCCCAACGCGTTAGCTCTTCCAATCACGCGCCACGGTCGTTGACGGGGGTGCGGTCACGTGGTCGCTGCGGCCAGGCGCCTGCGCAGCGTGGTCACGTGGCCGCGGCGGTCCAGGGGCGACGGCGAGCGGAGCGCAGCGCAACGGCTCCATGGCTGTGCCGGGCGGAGGTTGGGGGGAGCCGGCCGGCGGGGGCGGGGGAGGCGGCGGGGGCGGCGGAGGCGGCGGGGGCGGCGACATGGGATGGCACGGGTGGAGGGGTGCCTGGGATCTCTGGCTCCCCCAGTTCGGTGTTCCCAGCAGACCATAGCCCGTATCCTCAGCGCTGCCGTTTCCGTTGCCAACGCGCGGTGGCCAGTACTTGGGCCTGGTATCACTTGAGGGACCGAACTGCAACGGAACGCTTTGAAGGCAGCTCCCGGGACAGGGCTTTTCAGCCCACACCTCTTCATCAGAGGCATGATCTGTGGGAACGCCGAGTGGCCTGAGTGGTCCCGAGGACCAGTCCGAGGGGGTCTGAGAGGCCCTGTGGGCTGTCTGACTAGATGAGGGTTAAATGTCCCTGCCCTGGAGGCCTTGGGTAGCTGTCAGGAGGCTGTGGGACAGCAGTCCTGGCACTGAGCCTCTAAAGGTGCCTACAGGTGTGAAGGAGGACTCATTCAACGTGCTGGACCTGGCGGAGTACACCAAGAACCGGCCCTGGTGGCGTAAGGTCTTTGCCCCCAGCTCTGGGTCAAGTGCCGAGAAATACCATGTGGCTACACAGCTGGTGATTGGAGGGGTCACAGGATGGTAAGATGTGCTGGGATTGCTGTTGCTGCCTGTGGCAGGCAGGATGCCTGCGGGCACCAGCCAGGCTTTTGGGAACATGCTGACGGGTGCAGGGTGGCCATCTGGCAATCTTTCAGAGAAAGCAGGTGTCCAGCTTGATGAGCCCATGGTGTCCTGACATGCTTTGCTGAACTGTGGGAGGTGTTAAAAACTGTCTCTATTGTAGAGCTAAGGACTGAGACTATCTTCTAGGGAAGACAACGGCATCAGACTATTTATTTTTTAAGTGAAATAGTTATAACTTACGGGGTAAAGTGGTGGTGTTGAGTTTAGGACATGCAAATCTGAGATGCTGTCTTCCCTGGAGATGGGTGTGCATCAAGCATCTGCACAAGATCCTCCTGTGGAGGTGGCTTATTGCACTTGGGGGCATGGTTCCTGGGGTTTTGTGTTGCTTATAGGAAGTGCTGCAGAGGAGGGCTTGTGGCTATATTTACAACTTCATACAGCAGCACTGTTTGAGTTTGAAACTTGGTGTATCCACGCTGTTTTGTTTCTTGCCATGCCTGTTGTCTTCATCTGGCACAGGGGTAACCATTTAGAAGTATAAGACAGATACTGAAATTTCTGATAAAAATATGAGCTGGTCACCTCTCGTATCTTCACTGAGTGTATGTTATTCTGAACTGGGTAAGAAGAGGTTGCTGTGTTGTTTTGCAGTGCTGATGAGGAAACAGATTAAAGGCTGTTTTGTGTGATACACTAGCCCTGTGCTGCATGACTGAAGAATGGCATGGCGCGTGCTTCAGTTCTTGTTGCTGCAGTGATGTCTTTCATGTTGAGAGCATGTAACCAGCTTTAGACCATTGCTGTCTGCTTGTTTCAGCATTTTTCTCTTCTGAGACATTTAAAAGAAAAAGTAAGCAGTTGCTTGGGCAACAAAGAATCTTGCCTTGTGATCTGCTTCCCATGCTCTTGTATGGAGCAGTGGCAGATGGGCTGCCTAATTGCCCTTCAGAGATGCTACCAGGTTAAAAACAAAACAAAAACCAAAAAAGAAACTAAAATCACACATTTCTGATTACACCTTTGGGAGACGGTTGATGTTGAAGAGCTTCTTAGCTCTTCTGGTTAAAAAGTACAAAAAGCTGAAATGTGGTAGTGAGCCATAAAAATCGATAAAGCATCAGTTTTGACTGGGTGCAGATCGTTTCTGTCTGCTTGCTTGAGCAAATCCTTTCTGTCTGCCATTCATCATACTGTCACCAAGTCTTGGGTAATTACTGCTAAAGGCAGCCTTGCCTAGGGAAAGCATGCTGAGGAGTCTGTATTTGGTATCCCATTTTCCTGACTGGATCCTGTTTGGTTTGTAGGTGTACTGGATTCATCTTCCAGAAAGTTGGAAAGCTGGCAGCAACAGCGGTGGGAGGTGGTTTTTTCCTACTTCAGGTGTGTATGAACACCGGTCAGGCTTTCCAAGAGCTATGCTGATGGGTATGGAGGACTGTTATTACCTGTTGGGATGTATGGGGTGTGTTCCTCACTCTGCCAGGAGCTCTGTGTGGCCATGGACATCAAGAGCGTGGGTTCCCTGGGGGAAGTAGATGTAGCAGCAAAGCAGTATCAGTGTGCATAAATTTAAGGATTGCCAAAAACGTGCTTAGGGTCAACTAACAAAGATGTGGGTGCTGTTCCCACAGGGGCCTCTGAGTCAAGTAGGGGCTTGGGTGTGGCAAACTGTGTTGCGACTGTGGGACTATCTGGTCAAAACTGGCTACCGTACTTAGTCCTATGCTTGTGGAGATGGTGTCCCTGGACAAACAGCCCTGGATGTCAAGAGGGATTTCTCTATTTCTGTGTTATGCTTCCTGTCAACCTGGCTACTTGAGGAGTCAGGGCAGCACTGATGAGCTCTTTGTAAAGCATTGGGGAAGAGGAGAAAAATGGAGATGTGTCTCCTCCACCATTTCTCCTGTTTTTAAAGAACTCTGTCACCAAGGGAGCTCCTTGGGTGTGGACATGTAGCTCATACATCCTGCAGGATGCAGAACAGCTCTCAGGACTCATTCAGCAGTTCTGTTTGTTTGCTTTCAGACACTGTCCTGTGTGTGACTCATTCTCCCAACTCTTCTGGCTTTTCTTGTTCTGATGAAAGCCAAAACCTTGCTTTGAGCAGGGAAAGTTTCATTGCTGAATCATCCTGACCAAATAAAATAAAAAGGAACCAGCTATTAATAGCTGTGTCCACCCATAGCAGGAGACTGTAGAGAGTGTCAACAATATACATGGCAGTTTTGAGAGGCAGGGGATGCCAGCCTTACATCAGACAATAGGGACCATAGCAAGCAATGTGTGCCCTGATGTTAGGGGATTGCTGTGGGAGACAGATGTTGCAGGACAGTTAATAGTTACAAGGGTAGTCCTTTGTCAAATTTTTAAGCGTGTTTATTATTGTAAGCATGTCCAATTTTTAACCTCTCAGTGTGTGGGAGGTGGGAAGTTGGCTGGACAAGGGGGTCTATTTAACTATGGTCATGAAGGACTTTACTCCAGGAACTTTCTTTTCACCCCACAAAACTCTAGATTGCAAACCACACTGGATACATCAAAGTGGACTGGAAACTCGTAGAGCGGGATGTGAATAAAGCCAAGCAGCAGCTGAAATATCACAGCAGTGGTAACAAAATGTCTCCAGAAGTGAAAAGCAGAGTGGATGAGGTGAGACAGCTCTCTCAGTGCATGTGCAGGTGCTTAGCTGGAGGGACAGCAAAAAATGGGATTTACTCCTGGGCTCTTATAGATCATCCGTTGTACAAATACAAGGAGAGAATGCTTGTAAACAGCAAAACTGTCATGACAAAGGCTATGGATGTTGTCTAGCTAGACTTAAGTAAAATCTTTGACACCATTTTCCACAGCGTTCTCTTGGAGAAACTGCCTGCTCCTGCCTTGCATGGGTATACTCTTCACTGGCTAAAAAACTGTCTGGATGGTCAGGCACAAAATGTTGTGGTGAATGTAGTTAAATCCAGTTGGTATTTGGTCTCAAGTGGTGTTCCCCAGGGCTCAGTATTGGGTCCAGTTCTGTTTATTATTTTTATCAATGATCTGGATGAGGGGATCAAGTGCACCCCCAGTAAATTTGCAGATGACACCTAGTTGGGTGGGAGTGTTCATCTGCTTGAGGGTAGGAAGACTGTGCAGGATCTGAACAGGCTGGGTCAATGGGCCATGGCCAGTGGTATGAGGTTCAACAAGGCAGAGTGCTGGGTCCTACACTGTGATCACAGCAAACCCAGACAACATTATAGGCTTGGGGAACAGTGGTTGGAAGGCTGCTCAGAAGAGAAGGTCCTTAAGGTGTTGGCCAGCAGCTGTCTGAACATGAGCCAGCAGTGTGCCCAGGTGGCCAAGAAGGCCAATAGCATCCTGGCTTGTGTCAGAAATAATGTGGCAGCAGGAAGTGGGGAGTGATTATACCTCTGTACTCAGCACTGGTGAGGCTTCATCTTGAATAGCATGTTCAGTTTTTGGCTCCTCACTACAGGAAAGAGTTTATCCAAAGAAAGACAATGAAGCTGGTGGAAAGTCTAGAGAACAAGTCTTATGAGGAGCAGCTGATGGAAGTGGTATTGTTCAGTTTGGAGAAAAGGAGGCTTGAGGGATATATCATTGGTTTCTATAACTACTTGAAAGAAGGCTGTAGTGAGGTGGGAGTTAGTCTGTTCTCCCAAGTAACAAGTCTAAGACAAGATTAAATGTCCTCAAATTGTGCCAGGGGAGATTTAGGTTGGATATTAGGAACCCTTCACCAAAACGGTTGTAAAGTACTGGAACAGGTTGTTCAGGGAAATGTTAGTCACCATCCCTGTAGATATTTAAAAGATGTGTAGATGTCATGCTTAGGGACCTAGTTTAGTAGGCAGACTTGGCATTGTTAGGTTTACAGTTGTACTTGATTATCTTAAGAATCTTTTCCAGCTTAAACAATTTTGTTATTATTTTATTATTCTGTGTATGCATATTTGAAACAGCCAGGTAGGCTTCTAGGCATGACACCAGTTCACTGTGTGTTGCTGCAGATTCCTTAGGGATGGGAGAAAATGTGTTGTGGTTGTGATGAGAAGTTTCTTTTCAGTATGACAAGAAAAGCTAAGCAGATCTGTCAGCAGAGTGGCCCAATTACTCTGGACTCTGCTGTACCTAGGTCTGGCAGGCACAGTCAGCAACCCCTTCTGTCAGACTGACTGTGCTCGTTGTAAAAGTGCCCTGTAGCATGTAGGCTCAGACTGTAACTCTTGGAGGATCTGGGCTGCACTGGGACTGGATCAGTTGAGGAGCTATACACACACCAGTGAGATTAGGGAGGAGAGGTCATTAGGTAGGATGCTTTCCCAGCCTTGAACCTCTTTATGAGCATCTTTGAGAACAGCCTGGGGGATGTCTTCATATGAGGAGGGTGGGTAAGTGACCTGTTGTTTTTGAACATTATTGACTCTTCTTTCCCATGCTTAGGTGATCATATTTCTGAAGAAGAATATTATCCTGACTGGAGGGTTTGCTGGAGGATTCCTGCTCGGAATGGCATCCTAGAAACTGCATTTGACTCTCCTTTCATGCCTAACCTCTCCTGCCCTCCTCTACTGCTCTTCTCTCTCATTAGAAGTTAAAGGATGTTGCCAACAGGCTCATTCCCTTCTGTTAATAGGTTCAAGCACTTACTTCATACAACACTGCTGCTGATTTCCAACTTTTTCTTCTGTCTGAGCTATATGGGTATTGGGATCTGTGTGAAAGCTTACTACCCTTGGTGCATAATTGTGATTCCTTTCCCTACCAAATATGCCCAGTCCCAAATTTTCTGATGAGTTGCAGCTTTATAAACATAGTGGCAGAGAAGTCTCTTAAATGCACTTCTTCACAGGTGCTAAGGGCTGTTACATGTCTGCTATGTATGTGTATAACAGTTTCCCACTGCTATTTAGCTTGATTTTTTTATTATCTGATGCCTGGAATTTGCTTCCCTCTGCACAAAGATGGTGTGTGTGATCCAAAATATGCTTGCCTGTCCTGGGTTAGATAGAGGAGTGTCAGGGGACAGGACTGTGTCCAGGGCAGGTGGATAAGGAGCAGGTTCATGCTGTATGCGGTGCTGGGGTTTCTCCTGCCCTCCCCTTGTCACTGCCCTGCACATAGATGGCTGTTTGACTTCTCCTCTTGCATTATTTTTACTCATTACTGGAATTGCAGCACTGGTGATGGAAACTGAGCACTGTGATTCTCCAGGCCCTTTCCTCACAATATGCTCTAAAAGTCACCAAACTCTCTGCACTGTAGAGAACTTTTCTTGCTTGCTGACTGCTCAGCCTTTGAAATGTGCTGAGATGCTTTGTTGTGGTGGGCAGGCTTCTAGTGTGCCTAACCTGTTTGTAAGGCTAACTGGCACAGGCAGTGTCTGTTTCAGGTGTGCCACTTACTGTAAATCACCTTGGGTCTCAGACTGGTGTTTCTTGGTCTTCCATGACCTTCTCTGCCCACTTTAACATTGGTGATGCTTTTAGAGCTGTAACCGTGTGGGACAGGATTGTAGATAGGAAATGTATCTCTGTTGAGGATATATTGTACTGGTCTACGGTCCCTGTTGCCATCTCTAGTGGAGTGGTGGTGAAGAATGATGTGAAATCTGAAGTCCTGTCCTTCAGCTGCCTCTGCAGAGCACAGACTCCATCTTCTCAGTCTCTGCAGGCAGCTGAAATGACAAAATTGTTGGGAAAACCAGGTTGTGCACTTGTGGGAGTGGCTGATTTCCATACTTTCTGTCTTCCTACTTTGAGTTTACCATTTCCACAAAAACACTGCGTACTTAATTCCATCAGCTGCAACTCCTCTGCAGGTGATGAGGCAGCCCAGATGCAAAGTTTAGCTGGTGTTGGACATTCTGTCCCAGGCAGCTGTGTGCAGGTTCTCTCTAATCTGCAAGAGAAAATAACAAAGAAACAAATCACTTGGAGGTGTTCTGCATTGACTGTCTTGGGCTCGCATTATCACTTTACAGAGTATAGGGACTTGCATGATGACATGGTGATGTCCCTGGCAGGTACATGTAGGAATTCTTGAGAAGAGTGTTTTGGGTTGTTTGTTTTTGCCTTTTTTTTTTCTTTTTTTCTTTTTTTTTCTTTTTTCTTTTTAATATAAAAAGGTAATAAGCATTGGTGATCAGGCACCTTTCTCAGTGGCTTCACCCCATCTCCAGTGCTGAATAATGCCTTTCTGATCATCTGCTGCTGTATGGCTGGAAATGGGGATCTTCCCCCAAGAGTTACTGGAATGGTGGGTTCTTCTACCAGAGGTTTTGCGATGAGCACTTCCAGTTGTTAATTTTATTTCAGCTGTGTTGATTTAAGTTTCAGTGTAGTAACATTGATTTAACAGGTTCTCTTACCTTGAGGATCTGAAAAGAGGCTGCAAGTAATCAGGAAACAGAAGTTTGCTTATTTGCTCCTATCCTGCTATACATAGCCAAGGAAGGTGCAGCTGGGCTCCTGACCTTTTAATGATTTCCCTAAAAACCATCCAGGACTGTAGCAGTGATGTGTTGCAGCAAATAGGTCTTCAGTAAACTGGTGTTTGAGATACAGATGATGGTGGTGGGTTTGGTTTGTGGTATGTTGTTTGTTTTTTTTTGGTTGGTTGGGTTTTTTTGTTGGGTTTGTTTTTTTTTAGGAACCCTGGAGGCCTGAACTACAGGCCTGAATGGGCATGAATTCCTATATTTGAATTGAAGGATATTTCTTCTTCCTGTAAAAAATAGCAACGCTTCTCCTTTGCCTGGTGGGCTGCAGAACACTGATCTCCACAAAACTTTATCCAGTGACAAAGCTCAGATGAAAAAAATAAAGCTTGGGAATATTTTCCAGGCTCAAGTAAGTCACTGTTTCTGCCCAGCCCCAGGGAAGGGTTCTGCTCCACAGGATCCTGACTTGCTGATATAAAGCTAAAAACACCTCAGTTACTGCTGGAAGGGGCAATAAAAAAAAAATTGTAGGGAATGGACAAGGACACCGGGAACTGGCAAATTTTGTTGCTGTGCCAGTATCAGGCTCGTGGTTGGCACTGTTTGATGCTGTGGGCTCACACTGGAAACACTGATGCTGAATCCACCTCTGGGGAGGTGCATTTTCATTGTTGGCAAGTGCCAAGATGAGGTGTTCTCCCCACCCCTTTTGGTCTGGTTTCAACAACTTCTGGCATATGTTCCAGTGTAAGAAAGTTTAAAATGCACTAGGATTTTAAAGTGTTTTTATACATTGTAAACATTTGTTGAAGTGATATTTTATTAAACAATTTTGCTGTAATAGCTTCTATGTGTGAGGTTTGTTGACTTCTTGGGAACCAGTGTGCTTTTGTGTTTTTATCTTACATGTTGCAGTTGACTCACAGGAGCAGGTACAGACAGACTAGTAGCATGAGGCCACCAGCCTTTCCTCTTCTCTGCAGGTAACTATGGGCTGCCTTAATAAATCCCATCTTGATGATCCTGGCACTCTACACCCATATTCCAAATAGATGGGATGCTTCCTGGACAGGAGGTGATTCTGCTGCCAGCCTGGCTTCAGAGCCTCCCTGCTGAGCAATTTTGCTCCACCTGGGCATGGAGACAAAACTTTTGTTTTTAATAGGCACAACAGAAGCCTAAATATAGATATTTTTAATCTATTAGTGACTTTCTTTCCACTGATCATGCTCAGATAAGGAAAGGGAAAAATTACTTGTCAAGTATTTGAGCTGCTTTAAAATGTTGTTACCACTTTCCCCTGCTTTTCAGGAACATTAAAACTCCTGTTTCATTTTAAGGTTGTTTTGGGGCATGGGAGGAAAGCTTGCTGGGGGGAAGGTTAGCCTTGAATTACTCTAATCTTGAGTCCTGGTTATAAATTACCAAGCAGCTTCTATTTAAACATGGTATCACATGTAGCTGTGAATAGCAAGCAACCAGTCTCCCTGGCTTGCAGCTATGTGGTGTTCTCAATAAACAAACAAACTGAGACTACAATTTGTTCCAGTCATTTATTTTTATAATGGTATTTCAGAGCAATGAATACAGATGGTTTGCTCTTCTAGGCTTCAGTAGCAACTATTGTGCCTAGACTACAGTGGTGTGTTTATAGAAGCTGTATTTCATAAGTAAGTTGTACTTGATCACAGCACACAAGTCCTTTATAGCCATCCCTAATGACGCTTAGGGGCCTAGTGGGTTTGAAGTCTGCTGTTTAAGTGCCTAGGCCACGTAATGGACTTGGCACCCTATGACTTGGACTTCTGCTTGGATTTCTGCTATAGGGGCCAGAGAGACTTGGGCAGCTCTGAAGGGTGATGCAGGAACCCATCTACCAAGCTCTTCACCCAGGTCACAAGAAATCTTGCTACATGGGTAAGAGTTTCTGAAATGCCATCTCTCACTGAGGTGCAGACACAGCTGTCTAGTGAGTGGGTCTGGAATGGTATGTTGAAAGCAAGTGCCTACAACTGCTTGTTCAGTAAGCAGTACCTAAATCAGTTCTTGGAACTAACCCAGGGCTTTGTGACAGACCTCTGGGTACCAGTGGGTTGAACTGTGCTGAGCTCCTAATATATTGCTTTAAGATGTTCAATTATACATAAATTTATAAATTTTATATGAACAGTCAGATCTTTCATATGCATATTGCTTTTTTAAAACAAAAATAATCCTATTCCTTTAGCAATCCCTGAAATAAAGTTCCAGTAACATCTTTGTCATGCAGATAGCAGCATGTTGGCAATTAAAATACAAAGAAACCAAAAGTCTGTCCAGTGGGAAAGTGAGGCACTTGGGCAAAGTGACTTGAAGTCACTCATGATCTATGCAAGACCTAGGAACAATCCCCAGACCTGATTCCATTCTTGAGCTTGAACCACTGGTCAATAAAATGTTGTCTGGAACTACTGTATGATGGAAGCAATACCTTTGCTGTGTCAATACGGGCTTTTGTGTCACGCTCAAAGACATTCTTCTGAGCTAATTTCCTGTATCTCTCACTCCAGAAGCCTGAATAACTTGGTTCCAGTTCTCCATTTTGAGAGCAGTGATGGATTAGAGTAAGGTAAGCATTCTAAAAACATCAAGTTGACTTTTCACAGATACAAGTGTGATGCAAAGACAATATAGATGATGTTTTCGTACAGAAAATGAAATCTGTTAACCAGGTCATCTGTTGGTACTGCATTATAGTTTTTGGTGTACTGGATGGTGTCTTCTAGGAGCAGCCTGGCTTTCCTGAAAGTCTAAAGCAGGCTTGAAAAAAAACACACATGAGCTCTGTGGGTGAGTCCAGGTTCTGGCACCTGTTGAAGCTGCATTGTGTTACTGAGGTGGTGCGGGAATTCCGTCTGAAGTTGCCTTAAACTTTTCTCTCTTCCTTTCTTCTTTCTCAAACCCTGAACAACAGATGGATCTGCTCTTGGGGTACTGGGCACAGCACTTCCGCATTTCCTGAATCAGGTTTTCACACTTATGCTCCATGTAGTTGTTCACTGGAAAATAAGGAGGAGAGACACCAAGTCTGCAGAGGGGAACAGGTTTTGCCCTCTGAGGGGACTCATCTAGCCCAGGCTTTCAGCTGCTGGGCAGCATATTTCTCTGAGAAGAGTTAGAGGCTTATAAGCATTTCATCACCTGCTGTGCTTTACAAAATTACCTCTTTAGTTTTAGCTATCTAAACCTGAAAGGATGCAAAGACATCTTTGCTGTTGTGGATGGGATCATCTACAGTTCCCCAGTTTTGTAGCTATTGCATCTCACTGCAGTAAGTAATGAGGTTTCCCTCATTGCTGCTCTTCAATCCTTACTTTCTTTAGCTTGTGTGTTTTTAAGATGGATCTTGTAATCCATGGTCTTTAAGCCTGCTGCCATGTCACTATAAGGTTTACAGCCAAGTGTAAATAGAACAGCATCCAAAGAGGCCTTGGTATAAACAGCATTGTGGCATTTATAAAAGGAAAGGGTGAGGAGCATGACTGCCAGTCATGCAGCTGGTGGCCTGTTGTGGGTAGGCTGTAGCTTTGCAGCATAATGGATGTAGGTAGCATGCCTACTAACAGGAATGCTTAGCCAGATGCCAACAGCTGAATCCAACTGCACGGAGCCGGTGACATGCCCACTTTTCACACAGAAGTCTCAGCTGTAGCTCAGGAGATCCCTTAGCTAAAGAACTGTTACTTGACCTCCTCTAACATTCCTTCTGAGGCATTCTCCTCTTGGGCACTGCTAGAGCTGGGGCTAAACAAGCTCCTAGTCTAATGTGGAATGACTGGGTATTATGCCTTTGTGCATGGCACAACTATGTCCACCTCTGTACTTTCCCCATATGGCTTTTGTTTCAGGCTCAGTGAGATTTCACTGCACCAGCAGGTTCAGGTACGGCAGAACACAGGTGATTTCTGCAGTGCCCTTCCAGCCCTAGCACTCTGCTGGCTGCCACTCTTGGCTGAGGTTGCAAAGCCCACAATGCTTTGCAGAGCTGGCCACCAGGCTCTCAGAGAAAAGCCCTATGGGTATGTGAGTGTACCGAGTCTGCAGCTTGAATTAATAACTACCCATCTGCATAGAAGCACAGGGCATGCAGAGTTACCTTCTCTGCCTTGAATGAGCTATGCAACCACTACACAGCTGCACTCACATACCCCCAAGCCTCCCCCAGTTTTTAAAAGTCTTACAGAAGCAACAGCAACCCAATATGAGACAAACACAGCATCCACTGGCAAGCCCAGAAAGGAGCAGTAAGCAATGAATGCCTCTGATTAATCAACAAGTCATCCTGCTCTGATCATTAGGCTATAAATTCCCAATTGGGTTGGTAAGTGACCTGTAACACAAGCACAGAGATCACCCCTGAAAAAAAGGTTGTGGTGATGTTACTGTTTCACAGAAGGCCCTTGGAAAGGAGAGTTAATCTCTCTCTGCCATAACGTGACAATGATGAGTGCTCCAAGGCTCTCCTAATTGTTTCTCTGCCTGTGAAGGTTTGTTTATAAAATTACAGCTACATCAAGGCACACAATTCTGTCAGAGATTAATTCCTGAAAAACAAAACAGTCATACAATTGATAGCAAAATGCAAAAGGGATTTGCATTCAGTGGGCATTCATTCTCACAGAGGAAGCAGGCAAGATCTTTTGGAACAGTGACCCACTCCAAAACAAGCCTTTGAAAAGCTAGCATGTCCCAAAGGTCTTGCTTCCACCCTTCATCCTCTGCACTGTGTAAACTGTCTTTGCTCTATATACATCCTCTATCACATTAATTCTTAGAGGGAAAAACTGCTTCACCATCTTCAGCTTTGCAACTCAGACAACTCCACAACATAATAATATGCAAACAACAGTAGCACTCCAAAATAATACTTGCATGTAGCAAAGACCTTCTTTACTAACAACCAATCAGATAAAATCTGTACACAAACCTACACAGGTAAAACATTTGGAATGGCCTCCATGAGTGTAATAAAAAGGACATTGTCACAGATGGGACCAAAATAGGGTTGAACATTAACTTTTAAGTGTAGTTACTATGGAGAGAGAAGGCAGCCCTTCATGGAAGAATGCTCCAAACCATGAAGACAGTAGGTAGTATCTAGACAAATGCTGGTGTACAGGATGTTGCTTTTGCTCTTATTTTTGAGCTGAGCATATCTTCCAAAAAAGTCCTGGGAAAGACAGACATCTACCAACAACTGACCATTGTTTTTCCCTTTTTCCCCACATGCTTTTCCTCCTATGCTCCTCCCCAGCCACTGGGGTTGTGTTATCTGCACAGATTGCAATCACTGCTGCAGCCTGCAAAGCCATCCCTTACTTCCCCATCAGGACTTCCTCCTTGCTATATTTTAGCTAACTTGCTTATAGTCTGCAAATAAATGAAAAGCAGAATTTTGTTCCTTTGGAACTGTCCTGGCTAATTTTAGCTACAGCATTGCCAGCTGCTTGCCTTGCCAACTTTAGGCTAGCATGATGATTTATTCTCACATGAAACTCAGAGCATGCTGGCTAAGGGCTCCATCAGATAAGCTAGGAAGAACTCCTTCCCATATAGCTGAGCTGCCTTGGTACAAAGGAATGTTTTCTTTCTCGTTCCATAAGACAATTTTCCAAGAAACAACCAGAATAGTAAAAAACAATATTGTCCTCTGCAAGTAAGAAGCCTGCTCACCCCAAGTTTCCAAAACACATTGATATAATCTCCCTTGCCCCTAAAATATTTAGCTGAGCTAATACATAACAGCTGTTAAAGGTCTCCAGAGGGAGACCATCATACTTTGCAGTCAGATCACATATACCTAACTCATTCCTGACAGACATCTGTCTGACTTGCTCTAAAAATACCTCTTGAGCTGAAAGCTCTGCAGTCTTCTCATATAATCAACCCACTACGTCACTATCCACTCTGTAAGGGAGCTTACTATGCAGTCTAGCTCTCCCCACCCACATCTGCGTCTCAAAACTACACATGGGATCTCACTACTAGCATGGAGAATACGCTGATGCAAGCACAACATTACTGTTACACTCTGTTCTCTACTAATGGTGTTCTCTACTGTTATTTATAATCAAGCACAAAGGAATTCTATTAAAAGCAGACATGGTAATTTTGTTTGCTTTTCAAATAGGTAATGCTACTGTGCTTGCTTTCTTCCTTCTGAGGTGAAAGGCAAACAAGGGTAAATTAAAATAATTAAGATCTACCAAAAATCAAGAGACCAGAGAGACAAAATGACACTTGGTACCTTGCAAACATTTCTGTATTTCACAGGCTTGTTTCTGGCAGGGATCCTTCTGGGACATGTTCAGAGAACTAAAACGATAGGAAAATGTTACTGTAGAAACAACATGCTTTTCAAGTGGCGGAGAGAAGGGGGAAACACTATGTTAAAGCCAGTACTTTAAAAAGAACTCTGAATTTCCCGCTCTGTCAGACAGTTCAGAAAACATCTATTGCTGCTTGCAGATGCCTGCCAACATATACAAGAATTTTCTGTGTCTGGCTAAAGGATGATAATGTGGTTGGTGAATATATTATGTTTTATGATACTAGGCTTGAAAGCCTTTTTATTTTCTCTGGCCAAAATGTGTTCTTTTCCACTTGGATACACGATGATTCCAGCAATGATTCAAATTAACATGCTGATTAATTTTTAACACTTCTGTGCCTGTAGACCTTATACTAAAAATGCATATTTGTGTAAAAGCTCTCTCCAAGAGCTTGACACAACCCACAACTTGATGTTACTCATACAACTGCAATTGGAGAAGGCATTTAAAGAAACCAACCAACCAAAACGACTTAATTGTGTATATCACATAAAGAAGACAAGGCCTTTTTGTTCCAGGAGAAAGTCTTTTGGAGTCCCCTCCCAAAAAATCCAAAGAGAGTGGAGAACAGCTCCATCTTGTTTAAATCCCTAGGAAGTGGGACTTCAGACAATCAATGTGACACCTGTAACTGTGATCTTCTGTGAGAGAGCAAAAGACCAGCAAAAAATGTAGTACTAGTAGTTGGATGGGAGACCTCTACAGGAAAACACTGCTGTTAATGAAAACGGTGATGGGACCTCAGTTCCATCTGAGCTACAGTTCAGCTCCTGCCCCTGCCCAGAGCTAGGGAGGTGATGACTTTCAAATTACTGATCATTCACCAGCCCACTTTTCAGTATTGCTAGGGCATTCTTTCCAGTATCCTGGCCAAACTCCACTTGGGGCAATTACATTCTGCCAACCTAGAAGTCCCTTTGATTAGAGGTTGCTAACTTTCAATGCAAAGAGAATAGTACAAAAATACACATCTTCCTAGAGCCACTGCTCCTGAAAGACAAAAATCCATATTATAAAGTGACTGGGAATAAACAGAGCACAGTACAAAGCAGGGGTAATGTCTACACGTACCATATTAATCACCAGGAATGAGTTTAAGCAGCAGTTCTTCAACACCACCAAGCTGTAAGCAACAAGGAGAAGTTCAATACGTCTACAGTTACTATGGCTGAGCTAATGGACTTCAATAATGTAACAGTCCTTTGCTGTCCCTCAAGGATCTCAAACGACTTCACAAACAGGCATGACTATGGTCTATTGTTGCCACCATCCTTACCATGAGATGGTGCTCTATCTCCCAAACGCGAGAGTTACTATCCCTGTACTGCTCACCCTGGGACAGCTGCCACATATGAGGCAGCCGGGATGGGGGGAGCTGGCTGGGTCGCAGCGCCTCACCCAGGGGAACCTGAACTCTTTGGATCCGAGCCCTCAGCATACCTTCCTCCTGGGGGAAAGTAACAAAAAAAGCAGGTGGTTACTGTCAATGCAGTAGATGCACCTGCAATAGCAAAGCTACAATCACTGGGAAGCTCAAAGGACACTTGCCTCTTCTGCAGCCACAAGCCACGTTTTACGGTGCTCATCGCAGTAAACACCTACACGTCGCACCCACAGCCGGACAGGAGGAGCACCAGCATGCCCTCCTTCTGCCATTCCCTCAGTCACTTCAGGATGCTCCCGTTAGGTGGATGGCATCAACCAGCAGGATGTATACATGGTCTCTTTAACTCTGAATACATTCATGGAGAAAGCTATGAGACCTGAAAGGCACCTTTGGGTGTATGAGATTCTATGTGCTGAAATGTCCCTAAGAGGCAGCTTAGGAAACTAAGGTCATTTCTAAGTGAAGAGAAATTTCACGACAAGTTGTACACTGGGACATGTGTGCTGCATGGCATTTATAAGGCATTCTTGGGTAAAAGGTGCTATTGGTACAAAGCTAAACCCTGTGAATATTTGTTTTGCTTAATCCACTAACAGTCCTATTAACAGTCTTTGTGTAAAATAGGGGGGAAAAAAACCCAAACCATACCAGAATAAGTAGTTTACACAGGAGTTCTGTGACTAATGGTGATCTAAATCCCAAAAGCAAAACTTGTGACAAGAAGTGAAATTAGTTTAACAAGAATGAAGATCACTCTGGAGACAAAGCATGAAACTCCATATGAATGACTCCCATATTTGGAATTTGCAGAGCTGTCCTTGTGAAGGGTTGTCTCATGTCTCAAGAAGATGGCAGCATTGTCCATTCATGTACAAGCTTCTTGTGAAAATAGCCCTCGTGACTGCGTAGTTCAGCTTTAGATGGTTACAGAGAGCGACCAATATCAGCGGGGCAAAGGAATTTTGGACATTGAAGTAGTTCTTCCTATTGGAATTTTTGTTTAACAGCAAGTTTATCTGTATATCAGTGAGATCAAACTGAGTCATTAGCAAATGAAGGTCAGGGGAAATGATTCTCCCTTTGAACCCTAGAAGAGGTAATCAAAATGGTACAGAGTCTTCATTATTTATCTAGGTTTAAAGTAGAACATAATTAAGCTGTAACACATACAGTATCCTCTTGCTATGAAGCAGGTGCAATATTCCTATCCCAGTGAAACACAGTGGTCTTCTGAAAAAATATATGACATTTCAGACAGGATCAAGAAACTGGCTACAAAATAAAGTAAGGAAAATCAGGGAGAGAAAAAACTGTTATACATTGGGGTTTATATATATAAAAATAACAGGAAATACATTTCCATGTTGTTCCATATCTTACATCATTGCGTCTCTACCTTTTTGAATCAAAGGATCATTTAAATTTTTTAAAAAACAAAACACCAACCACGGATCAGCCTGATCAGCACTGTCATGGCATTTTAATTTCTTACAAAGAAAACTTTGAATGTTCTCTTTTTTTTTTCTCCTGTTCTCTTTCGTTTCCTTGCTTGATGTGTGGGAATGTGTATGCACATTATAAAAAGCACCACTGTTCTGAAGACCATACTATGACATACGTACAGCCATTCCAAACAATGCCCAGCAGCTGGCATTTAGAGGAATGGACAGCAGACTGGCAAACTTCACAAGGCCTTTAAAATAAGCTATGAGGGTTAAAGGGACAATTCTTTAAGTCCTTTTCATTCTGCTTTACCTAAGTCACTTTACATCATCCAGCCCATGTGTGGAAATCACTTTGCCCAACAGTGAAATGCAGCAATTGTCACTGCTTGTTCTCAGTCATCTGAATGTAATCACCCAGGTTGGAATTTGGCCAGAATACTCTTGTACTCTACAGGTCCATCATGACCACAAAGGTTCAAGAACTTGCTTTTATTCTGATCAAAACTAGAATTTTTCCAGCTCATCATCCCCAGAACTAGGCCTGAGTTGATTGAGTTATCAAGACCAACTTCAGCATTAGGAAAAAAATACTCAGTATATGAACGCTATTTCCTACAGCAAATAAACTGTCCAGAAAGGTCTCCTATCCAAATACTAATCTGATTCAGTCCTGCTGAACCATAGGAGGACTAAAGCACAACATGTATTTTTGTGTTTACTGTGTATGAACATCGTAGCAATGATGGGTACAGGACTAACAGAGCAAGGTCTCATGAAGAGGACACTGTGCAGAATGGGCAGTAGTTAACATGTGTTTTCACACTTTTCTCCACTAATTTGTGCCAAACTCCCTCTGAACTTCATAGCTCTGGGTTCAGTTGTTAAAGTTTAAAGGCCCAGTCTGGCTCCTGTTTTCAGCAGTCTCCAAGACTGTTAAGAAGGTGCCCAGCTAGAGCCCTAAATAAAATTTTAAAGTCAGGCAAAACCGTCAATTGGGTTTTAAGTAAGACAGGTCTATTTTTAGTACTCAAACATACAAAAGAAATAACATTAGAAAAAGCATGCGCTTAAGACATTTCCACCTGAAATTTTAAGAAAGGGAAAGGATATACAATTTCTATTTTTGCAGATTTTATCACAAAGCAATAAAAAGGCCTGAAGGAAGATGTGGGTGAAAGGGGAAGTAAGCTTATATTTAAACAAGTTATAAAATCTGTTTCTCTTTCTTCATAATCTTTAAAAAACCCCCACCATACTCAATAAACAAACAATCTACTTAAAGGACTGCAGCATCATCCTTTGACACAGATTTTAATATCCCCATCAACATAATTTCAGAAGCTGAGCTGTTAAAGGCATTAATTTAGTGAGATTGAAAGTCCAGTCCCAACAGACTGGAACAAGACTTGCAGATATTCTGTCTCTGTCCTTCAAAGTTTAATGTTGTTCTGTGACCCAGTAATATATGAATAAATGTGAAAATGGCCAGAAAGAGGACTATGTCTTGTGGTGAAGACAATTAATTTACTTTTAAATTGGGTAGATTAAAATATTTTGTGGAAACAGTGAAATAAATTGCTCCAGCTGCCACTCAGACCATCCTCAGAGCTGGGTGTTCAGGATGCTGAGCAAAACCTACCCTTTATTACCTTCTACTTTAAATAGGAACTGGGTCACATTGTTAGAGGAGTTCAGCTGTCTTTTGGGTGCCTAGGGAAAAAAACAAAACCAAACCAATGCTGAGGCTCAGTGAACTGGGCACACTGTTGTCCTAACATGACTTCACAGCTTCTGGACCAAGGCTGGCCAGTTTGGCCTTCTAGTGGAGAGCGTGCAGCTGCCTGTATGCCTCTGGGTGCACAGCTTTTAGGGATCTAAAAGAGAGCTGAGCTTTCCTGAAAAACCTAGCCTGCATCTTTCACCAAGTCAGAGATTAGATGAGCTGTCTGTTGAGCATGTTGACTCACTCAAAAGCTTCTTCTTGGGAGTCTGGACTCTACTCTGCCTGGAGCACTTGCCTCAAACAAGCATCTCTGTGACTCCACTCTCCACTCTGCACGACCTGCTGAGTGGTAGCAGAAGCTCACCGACCAGCTGGGGCTGTCCAGCAGTTTGGGCAGAGAAGGTCTAGCTTTGGTAGGACCTAAATAAACAGGAAAACAAAAAGAGACGGACATAGTATGGAGGGAGCCCCAGAGAACGGAGAATATGGAAAGGGGTGCACGAGCTGGGCCTGGCAAAGGGCCGGCAGAGGACAGAGTGTGGTCAAGGGAAGCAGAGAAAGCAGGAGCTGGAGGGGGCGTGTGACCGGCCGTGGCGGGGAGGTGGCGGAAAGGGCAGGGAAGACCCGGCCGCAGCGGCGGGAAGAGGGCGCAGCACATCTTCACAGCAAGCACCTCCCACCAGGCCTGGATCTGTAGGGCTCTCCCCTCTGCGTGAGACGGCACCAGGAGAAGCGGGAGTCTCCGAGCCCCCAACCCGTGACCTACCTGCAGCACCACACCAGGTGACAGCCGGCGCCGTTGTGCACCCAGCAAAGCTTTCCCCCGCCCTCCCCTTTGACCCCGCTGCGCCTCAGCTGCGCGCAATCCCAATGGCCAGCGCGCAGCAGAGCCCCGCCCCGAGCCGGGTCACATTGTGTCGGGCCGCACCTCCCTGTCACGTCCCCCTCGACTTTACTTGCTCGCCCCGCCTCGGGTAGCAACTGAAGCGCGGAACTCCGGAGCTGTCCTTCTTGTGGGCGACACGGAGCTTCTACCGAGAGGCGCCGATAGCCTCGCCGGAAGCCGGTGCGCGCTTTGGCGGCGCTGGTTGGCTGTAAGGACCGGCCGGCCGCGCTAGGATTGGTCCCGCTGCTGAGGGCGGGCGGGGAAAGGCGGCCT
>JANHGL010012450.1:21716-33550 GCA_024611195.1 Ceyx melanurus | reverse complement strand
GGAGGAAGGGATGGGGGGTGAGGGGGATGGGGGGAGTCTCCCTCTGCTTACGTTTGGGGATATTAATGGGCATTACATACCTCGGAGACCCGCAGAGGTGCATTACCCAGCTCTGGGGGCTGGTAGCGAGGTGGAGTGTGGCACTGGGGAGGCTCCAGAGCCCCAAAACATCTCCATGATGGGCTGTAGCTGGCAGCACTGGTGGTGCTGGCTCAGCACCAGTCTGGGTTTTCTCAGGTGGGGATTTGTTAGGGCGTCCCTGGCATCAACTGGGATTTTTAACTGGGATGCAGTGCTCTGTGATTGCAGAGAGCCCAGTCTGTGCCTGTAAATTCTCAGGGACTAGAGCAGCTCCCAGCAGCTGGATCAAGCTTAGCACCCTTCATCTGCTCCTCTCCTTTCCCAGCCTGCACCAGCGTCCACGGGGCTGTTTCACTGTCTTCAGAAAGCCCAGTTTTTGTGGAAAATTTCCTAAAAACCACTTAGTTCTGCCTCCAGTTACTTTTCCTGGCATCGACCTGTCCAAGATGCTGCGAGATGGTGCTGTTTTAGACTCAGCAGGGAAGGGCAAAGTCAAATGCAGGAGCATATTGTTAATTTGACCCCAACTGTCGGAGCTCCTGAGCCCACATGGTTCTTCTCACTAGGACAGGGATGGATGGGAGATGACATTCCTGATTTCCCCCCCTGCCCCCCCGATTTGGGGGGTTGGAGGGGCAGACAGGAATGTTTGCCGGGGCCAGTCTGTCTCCCACTGGCTCGGCGGGACAGATGGATGCTCTGCACCGGGGTGTCAGAGCTGGTGCACTGATTTGGGCAGACAACTTGGCACAACAACCACCTCTGCCAAGGGCCACCTGGAGAAACATAACAAAAAGGGTGGGAAGAGGAGGAGGAGGGGGGAGGGAGACACCTTCATCTCCTCTGGCTGCCCTAGTTCAGCATCTGAAGTCTGGTTCAAAGGTGACATTGTTAGAAGGAGCAGACTTAGGGGTGGCCAAGGCCACAGGATCCCTCCTGCCTTTCCAAGGGATGGGGCCATCTCCTGGGCAGTCTGTCTGGAAGTTGCAGTCCCCAAAAGAGAGCAAGAAGCTCCAAATAAGTGGGTTAAGTTAGTTGATCCCCAAAGAAGCGCAAAAGGAGGTTTATCTTACAGGGGACCAATATCACAAAGGCTTGAGCTTGATGCTGGGAGGATGGTCGAGTTCTGCAGGAGGTACATACTGGTGTCCATCCATCTCATGGATTTGCCATTGTCACCAGCATGTCCAAACCCACACTTTTGGGTGAGAAAGGGGCTGTTGGCCCAAGGAAAGCACACACTGCTCTTGCAGGCAGCTCTGTGCAGGTCCCAGCTACCTCCTGGCCGGGAAGACCAGGTCTTCAGGAACCCTGACCAAGCAGGGAAGGGTTAACCACCCTGAAAACCAAAACCACAGAAGTACGAGAAATGTCCTGCTGAAGGTGACCCCAAGAGCTGCTGTCTGCAGATGCTGATGGGAACCAACAAGAGAGAGGACAGGCTGGGTTGGCAGAATGATCCAATCTGATTAGCTCACCCAGGAGCTCACTTGGGGAAGCCATTAACCTCTGAAAACAGAGCAGCAATGCTCCCTCCTCTTCCTCCTCCTCCCAGGCATTAAGAGTTTATCCTCCCCAGGAAGGAACCACACTCTACAGGTGAGGAAACCGAGGCAGGAGACAGGACAGGGTGAGGGTGAGAGCAGAAGAGGATTCCACAGCTCCCCAGGGTGACCTGTCTGTGCATCCCCAAGGATGCACTGAGACAGACAGAGCTGGGTGGGCTCTGCAAGGAGGAGGAGGAGGAGGAGGAGGCAGCAGCACGAATGCAGGCCAGATGGCCAGGTTTTAATCACTCGTCCTCCCGCGTTGGGCTCCCATGGCTCGACGCTGGCACTGCCGCTTGCGCTGGGGCTCTGGGCTTGGCTTGGGCTCGCCCAGCGCCTGGATACAGCACCTTCCCAAGGCTTTGTGTGTGTGATTATCCCTCTAGAGCCAAAGAAAACGTGCATTTGGGCTGTGTTTAGAGCAGAGAATTAGCCCTGCTCAGAAACTGCATCCTGAAGCAAGGAGGTGGGAGGAGAGAGTGGAGACAACACACGGGCAAACACAGGGGGATTTCTCTCCTAATATTTGCTCTATGAGAAGCCTGTACCCACCATGCCACGGTAGGACTGGCGGTGCAGGTCCCAGAGTGTGTGCAGACCCAAAGCAGAGGGTCCTCAGCACTCCTCCCACCTCTCACCTGCAAAGAACAACCCAAGGAGGAGGAGGGGGAGGCAATAAACCAACAATTATTGCAATGAATGAAAGGCACTAACGACTTTGATGAGAATTCACCACCTCGTGGGCGACTCAGCAGTTGGCCGCCCTCCTCTAAGGAATATTTTATTTATGGGCTCCCCAAATGTGTTGATCTAGAGAGTTTTGCTCTGAGCTGATCAAAATTCAACACATGGAGAAGGGGGAGAAGGACTGAGAGGGAAAACTGTGTGCTCCACTGGCCTTTGGGACACCAGCTGGATCCCTCTTCTCAGGGTGGCTGGACATCTGCCCTCGCCATGCTTTCGGCTGGCACTTTTCAGAGGAGGAGGGATGGAGCAGCAGCTCTGGTTTTGAGGGGCAGCAGCTTCACGCTGGCTTCTGGCCCGGCTGCTCCATCACACCTCCTCCCTGCCCCAGCAGCCCTCCAGTCCTTCGCTTCTCCCTCCCAGCCAATTTTTTGGCAGGGCTCAGGAACAAAAGCAGGGCCCTCCTCCCGCCCTCCCGATGATGATGCCTCGTGCCGAAAGCATATGTTTCCTTGGAAACAGCTATTTTGAAGATGCACGTCGCTAGCTCTCCTGGTGGTACTTGAGGCCCAGGGAGGAGAAGGTCTCTGCCTTCGAGAGGCAACACTCAAAGCGGAGGCGTGAGCGGAGCCAGGGAAAAAGAGAAGGATAAATGCACAGAGGAGCTGCCTGGAGGGGGATTCTGCGATGTGGGGACTATGTCTTTGATGCTCAAAACATCCCTTTGCCCCTAAAGCTTTTCCCTACATGGGGTGATCAGCTCTCTTGCCGAAGTAGGGATGCTCATTGCTACCCAACTGGGCTGGATGCTGCCCAGGGTAGTGATGGAGGCTCCATCCCTGAAGGGATTTAGAAGACATGTAGATGTGATGCTGAGGGACATGGTTTAGTGGTGGACTTGGGTTACAAGTTGGACTTTATTATCTTAAAGGTCTTTTCCTACCTGGGTGATTTCATAATTGTATCCCTATGGATGTGCTCAATCTCATACCTGCGGACAGCCATAGTTGGCAGCTCGAGCAATGCTGAAGGCTGCTGCTGGAGGATCTGGGAATGGGATGGTAGTGGGATGGATGCCTGGACAGGAAATGGGGATCTTCTCCATGTAGAGCCTGAGGAGCAAAGGAAAAGGAGAAGAGTCAGCATGTGTGAGGCCGTTTGCTCCTGGGCGAGACAAGCACTGTGGGAGAAGGTGATGGTACCAAAGATGCTCAGGTTGCCCCACCTCTCCCATGTCACCAGCAGTCTGCTGTGGCCATCACTCACTTGTACTCCTGAACATTGGTTATGACTCTGGCCACAGCAACGAGGGCTCCGGGGGAGTTAGTCAGGGGTGCTGACAGCCCCTGTAGCAGCACCTGGAAGGTGAAGGATTCCTTGGTGAGGGGTCAGACAATATATGTGTGTGGGAAAACTTCCTTAAATCAACATCAACAGCCGTTGGAGCAGAAGACAATACGCAACAGGAGACAACCCCTCCCTAACTCAGGATGCTCTGGTCCAACCCAGACCCTGCAAACTCCACCCCTGTCCCCAGGGCCACTTCTCACCTCCAGAGCCAAGTAGCTCAGTCCACCACAGCGAGGGATGAAGCTCCTTTTACGGGTGATGGTGACATGCAGGGCCATCCCCACAGGGTCCTGTGTCCTCGGCTGTTTGTGGAGTAGAGCAAAGGGTCAAGGCCATTGACTGTGGGTGCTGGGCTCACAAATGGCCCATCACTGACAATAAAGCACCAACTGATAATTAAAGCTCACTGATGCCCAGAGCCTTCCCGGAAAATATCAATATAATAAACCCTTCTGCATTTAAATATTTAATTGCTCCCAGTCTCTGCCCAGGGAAGAGGAAACACATTTTGGGCAGCCAGAGCATAGGAGAGTCTGGTTTGGGGGAAGCATGGAGTGAGTTTGCCAGGTTTCAGCTGCACAGACAGCCATCAGTCAAGTCCCCAGGACTGTGACTGTGTGAGGATGGACAAATCCTCACTGAGGAACTTGGGAAGTGCTTTCTCTCTGGTTCCAAGTACCCTCCTGCATTAATTAATGCTCTGTAGCCGCTGTTTAACAAGCATTCTGGCCCTGTACCTTCTTCCCCAGGATGCTGAGAGCAAAAGGACTTCCCAGCTTGTGATCCCATCACTTTTCCTTGCCGGTTTTCCCACTGGAGATTTAAAAAGCCCAGCACAACGCCTGCCTTGTTCCCACCTCACAGGAAACCCAGGCAGCTCTTTGCTCACAAGCCTCTTTGAGCACCTTCCCCAACCTGCCAAGTTCAGGTTTCCCACCAGGATTATGCCATTACACAAGGGTGCCTTCACCCTCAACCCCCAACTACAGCTGGAGTGAAAAACAGAGCTATAAGCAGGAATAAGCAGCAGGGAGGAGGGGTAGGAGCTGTACCTACCAGCACCAGCCTGCAGTGGTGGGGCTGGAAGGGCTGAAGATGCCTCACTGGCAGCTGGAAGGTCCCCAGTACCTCCTGGGTGGTTTTGTCTGCCACGGTAAGAGTCAGAGCTGGAAGGGAGAGGGTCAGCTGTTGGGATGAGTGGGGCTGGTCACAGGGTTTAGGGAAGGGGAGAGGTTTGGGGGAAGGACTGAGTGAGGAAGAGCCAGAAGTGATGAGGGGATTGATTTAGCAGTCCCTTCCCCTCACAAGTCACGGTGGGGTGACAGGAGCAGGATTTAACCCATCCTGGGTTTATATGCACACACACATGCATCCTAAGGAGCAACCGAGAGCACATCCCAAGCACCCCAAGAAAGCAAAGCCCGTGATCAACCAGCGCTGAGGCAGCTCAGATTCCCATTTAAGAAGCTGGGATTTCCCACTGATCCATCTAATCCACCTCCCTGGCTCCAGCCCACCCGGCTCAGCTGCTGAGTGATGAACAACCCTGTCCCAGGGTCACTGGTGGGTTTTGCAGGTATTTGCCACCACAGTCCCAGTCTGTCCCCCTGCAAGGCAGCATCACCCCACGGGTACCGACACCCCCCTGACTCTTTCCTTTATTCAAAGCAAAGCTGCAATTTAGCTGACAAGCACGAGAAGGAACCTTTTATCAAGAAAAAAAAAAAGGAGCTGATGGAAAGGAAAACCGCCCTCTCTTTATACTGCCATCAAGACTTGGGCTTCCCTTCCCCCAGCTTAATGACTGTGCCGAGGCACCCGCCTTAACTCCTGCTTGGCCAACCTGGAGATGCCACAGGTTGTTTTTGTCCCCAGAGTGAAGATGCTGGGCCAGATGAATGCACGGGTCATGCTTTCCCGAGCTCCTGCTTTTCAGCAAGTGCTCGATTTCTATGGAGATTTCTTTTTCCTCCCAACCCCTTTGTGGAAGGAGCACCAGAGAAAATGTTCTGGGGTGGAGTGAGAGACAAGAGGCTTTTCTGCTGTTGTCGCCACCACTGCATCACTCTCAGTAGCCTCACCAATGGGCAAAAACAAGGGGAAAAAAAAGGATGGAAACTACATTTCTGAACAAGAAAAGGTGTAAGCTGCACCTGGAAACAACAGCTCTGGTCTGAACATCTGGGAGATAAATATCTCTGAATATCCGGGAGATGCTGGGAGTTGGATGAGCAGGGCTGGAGGTCCCATCAGGTCTCTCTGCACCTCTCCTGGTACCACACAGGGCAAAGTACATCAAAAGCTCCTCAATTTCATTGAGTTCGGGGCCTGGTAGGACTAGGCAAGTTGTGAAGATTGGCTCCCATGGGTGATTTTGTAACGGGCTGATTAT
Source organism: Ceyx melanurus (assembly GCA_024611195.1). NCBI lineage: Eukaryota > Metazoa > Chordata > Aves > Coraciiformes > Alcedinidae > Ceyx > Ceyx melanurus. Next base: position 27,496 of record JANHGL010012450.1, on the reverse strand, counting down.
AATCAAATCCCAGCCCTTAATGCCATGAGTCTTATTACAGTTACAGGCCAAGCAGCCCTGCACGGGGAGCAACAACATCGAGCTGAAGCTCCAACTGATCTGAGGTGTCAGGGTGGCAGTGGGGAAAGATCTGGGGTGCTTTGAAGGATACCTGGAGCATGGAACCATCACTGCAGTATCAGGTCTTACCACGAAGCCACCACAGCCATGCAGGGCTCATCCCCATCATGGCCACGTTCTGCTTGGGCACTGCTCAGATCCTTGGGACCAAAATTTCCCCAAATGAATTCTTCAGTGAGGTCAGACCCCTGTCCCAGTCCCTGGCATCCTTGACCCCATGGTGCTTCAGTGCTCTCACCTGCCCTGTTTGCATCTTCGGCATCAATTTCCACCGTCACCTCCTCCTCCCAGGTGGGTGCATGGGTGGGCACCGATGATGCATGAGTTACCTCTGGTTTCTGCTCATCCCCTCTGCTGGTCTTACTGGGGTGAAAAAGGAGACAAAGCAGGCTGGGTGAGGAAGAGGAACATGGCAGCAGGGAGCTTGGGAGGGGGGTGAGTACTGTCCCCTCTTGATACAGCCAGCCCACACACCACCTTTCACAAAGCTCTGCCCCTTCTCTGGGGGTCCAGGGCTGGTTTACTCCCAGCTGCCGGATCCTGCCAAGCCCCCAGTGATGGGGTTTGCAGCCCCTTTTATTCAAAAGGCTATTCTGGGCCCTGGAGGCTAATTAGGTGGCTGTATTGATGAAGGAACAGGGACGAGGCTGCTGGGAAAGGAGAGAGAAGATTGAATGTTAACAAGTGCTGTCATTAAAACACACACATAATGAGGATGAGCAATAATTACAGTGGCTTTAGCAGCTATGGGCCCTGGGTAGTTCTTCGTCCTCACTGGTGCATAGCCATCACCATCAGGGCTGGTCTGGGGGTTGTTCCTCCCACTTTTATCAATTGATAACTGACTATGCACAAACTTGGCTAACGAAAATAGTTTCCTAATAAGGGGGCTGTCAGATCTTTTAGGGGGTCTCCATGGCCCAGCAAGATACTGGGAGTCCCAAGTCTGTGGCAGAGTCCCACAGTGGTGATATGGTGACTTCATATCCTCTCCATCCCCAGCTATGGGGTATAGGGGGATGACGTTGTGGCATCTGGACAAGGGGATCCAGATGCCCCAGCACTGTCAGTGGTTTGCTCTGGACATTAAGATGATAAAGTGCCCAGTGTTGGCTCCTCCAGAAAAGCTTTTGATGGAGCCAAGCCAACAGGGCTCTTAGGGAAAGGTTACCAGAGCATCCAAGAGCAGGTGGTGGCAAAGTGTTAAGTCCCCAAAGCTAGGGGAAAGGAGATTACAAAGATCCAGCTGCAGAGTGAGCACCAGACAGTGATGGAACTGAGCAGGTTCCCAGCCATCTGGAAAGATGCTTTACCTTTGCAAGACCTCCATCCCCATTCATGGCTGAGGAGACTGGTCTAGTGGATCCTCAGCCATGCTGCATTCACATCCCATGCTCCTTTCTCAGCTCCCACCATGTCCCATTCCCCACCAAGAAGCCCACCTGCATCTCACAGGGATGGAGCTGAGCCGGCCAGCTCTGGCAGGTGGGAATTAGCATCAGGCTGGCACCGTTATGGAAGGGCTGGAAGAAAACTGGCTTTCCGGTAATGAGCTCTGTGGGGGATTCCTTTACCAGCAACGTGCTTGGAGTCCGAATGAAGCCAGACCTGGACCTGGGCGGGGGGACAGGGAGGGGGTGTAGGGGGAGGAGGAGGGTGAGAATTGGCTGCTCGGGGCCCCCTTCATTATAGACTTGCCTAAAGACCAAGAGCAAGAGAGCATTCAAAAAGAGCTGTGAAGTGGGGAGGGGGGGGAGGAAAAAAACCCACCACACTGTAACACATGGGATTGTGCTTCAAAACCAAACTAATAGGCCGGGGACAGCAGGAGAAGCAGAGAGAGGAGGTGGTTTGATGTCTTCTAACCCTAGCCAGCTCCAACCCTACTGGTAGGGCTGGAGATGGGGTCTTCAGCAAGCTGGGATCGCATGCCTTGGGGCAAGACATGGCTGAGCTGGACCAAGAGCTGCTCTTGTGATGCTCTGCATCCCTCCCTGCCTGCTCCAGGGCAGACGTTGAGCTCTACCGTGCGAGGATGATGCAGCAGACACCCACTGCTGCGATAAAAGAGAAAGATAAAAGATGGAGACGGCTGCCCCCGGGGAGCTATTACACATTAACAGCTCGGCTACGGTGCTTGGGGACAGCATCACGCAGCCACCCCGCTGCCTGTGACACCCGGGTGCCCAGCAAAGGGCTGGACAGGGCAGCGCCCAGCCCTGCAAATATGAATGTAATTGGCACTGTAAATTGTTATCTCTGTGGGGTGGCTTATTTCTCCAGGGATTAAATCCCAAGCAGCACGGCTACAGTGTTCAGGACCAACCTCCTGGGTGTTGCTTCTGTGTCAGCTGCAGGATCTGGCCCCAGGGGAAGGCTCAGGGCTCAGTGCAGAGCTTTGGGAAGTTCAGGTGCAGGTTGGGTAAATAAATAAGGGTAAATAGATGGCAGAGGTGTAACAGCTCTTGCTGAAAAGATTCAGAATGAGAAAGGAAGATGTAGAATTTCCCCTCTCCTTTGGGAAACCCCATTCTTTTGTCACTCCTGATCCTTAACCCTAGGATGGTCCATCTTCATCCCACCACGACCTAAGCTGAGTGCTGGGGCAAGGACGGGACCCCCCAAAGACTCTGATCCCCGCACACCTGTGCTCTGGGGTTATCAGCTGAACTTCTCCGTTTATTTTTGGGCAACCTGCAGAGCCAAACACACCCTAAAACCCCTTCCAGGGTGGAGCATCTCATCCACACCATGAGCAGACCTGCAGACGGGGGGGCATGGGAGCCCCCCTCCCCCAGGCTGGGAGCAGATGGTGCATTCAGCAGCGACCTTGAGCTTCTTCTATCAGTGCTGAAGAGCAGAAAGGAAGAAGCGAGGAAGTGTTTTCACCCGCCCGTGGTACTCAACAGAGAGGAGAAGCCGGCCAGAGCTGGGTGCTTTGTGCTGTTAATTGCAAACACACCTCTCTCTGGCACGCCAAGGTCATCCCAGCATCCTGCCTGTCCAGGAGCAATTCATCTGTGTGCACAAGGGAGGGAAAGGAAGATGCAGAGCAATCCCACGGATGCCCCTGGAAGCAGGTAGAGGGGATTTGCTCCTCATTCCGAGGATGAGGAGTGGAACCAAGACTCTGTCAGGACCCTGGAGCATCCCTGAAGGAGAAGCTCTATCCCCTCCAGGGCAAGGATGAGTCAAAGCCCGTTGGGAAGCTTGTCCTGGGCTCTTTTGCTGCTCAAGGTCTTTCAGATTTTCAGAGTGTTTCTCCCCTCCTCTCATCTGACTCCTGCTTTTTTGAGGTGGTGCTCTGAGTGCTGGCAGTTTAAGCTCAGGCTGGCTCTGCTGATGGTACCCAGCTGCTTGGTGGGGGAATGGCTGCCACTAGGTCCCTACAAGCGCATCCACCACCCACTTCTCCTTCCCATCCGTAAAAACCCACCTTTTAACTGCAACATGCTACTCCCCTTCAACAGCAAGTGCCCTGAAAAACAATAACTGATTCCCTTCTGCCTTGGCTCCTTCACTATGGTTACTAAAAGGCCCCTCATGTGTCCTGCATCCCTAATACCACCCTCCCCTCCCCTCCATCACTCCCCCGTTACCATGGCAATGCGGTGATGGAGCAGCACCAGAATGCAAAGAGAGATGCAACAATCACACGCAACCCTCGTGCTATCATTTAGGATATTGATGTTTAAATCTCCTGAGATTATCTGGGTGTAATTGGTTTATGGAAATAGAGACAACTCCTGCGGTGGAGTTACTTGGGCTGTTGGGGTGGAGAGCAGGGCCTTGGCATGGGGAGGGTGAGAAAGAGGAGAAAGGGTGGTGGAGGGGTGGCAGTGGGGGCTGCCAGCCCATGTGCCAGACAGTTCCTGCCAGCCAGCCCTGGAAACCTGACAGATAATGCCCCCATGATGGAATGCCACATGCCCCCTGTCCATGAGCCTCTGGGATGTTGAATGTGGCTGGCACTGGGCACTGTGGAAACCCCTTTCACCAATGGAGCTCAGGGTTTCTACGCTGGAAAACACTCAGCAAGCAACAGTTTGCTCCACATACTTGCATAGATGTTTCCAGCCTTTCACAGCCCTGGCTACTGCCTGACCCCAGAGAATGAGCCCCCATCGCTGCTTCCCTGCCCCCTGGTATTGATGCACCCACTTGGGTACCAGCCTACCCAGCACTGTTCCAGGGACATGCCTCAGAGAAACAAAACTCCACAGCCAGACGATGCTCCAAAGCCCTGACAGCTGCTTTCTCCCCCCTCCCTTTCCAGGGAAGAGATTCCAAAGCCTCAGCCTCCCGGAAGGGCTCTTTGGGATTGCAGGCTCACCCCGCGGCAGCGGCGAGTGGAGCGGCCTCCCTCTTAACACAGACCAAAGCATGACCAGCTAATTGATTCCCCTGGCACATGCATAATGCACGAGGAGCCACGTTTCTCCTTACCCAAGCATCCTGGTTTATTTATTGAAAGGCTCTTTTCTTTCTTGTGATATCCTCTCGCAACCCAGGCAGCGTTACCCTGTGGATTCTTTGACATCATTTTATACTTCCAATATTTGGAACCCTTTCTTCCCGACGCCCCCGTGAACCAGAACATCCCAGTCCTTTCCTTCCCTCCTCTCAGCAAGGAGTCCTGGCTCACCATGGAGGTGATGCTTGTGTGTGTCACTTCTAAAGAGGTTTCCCTCCTCCCTGGGGCTTGTAAAGGTTTAGTAACAGGGTGGCAGCTCCCACAATCTCCCTTGTCCCCCTCGGTGGATGTTGGGTACTCACACAACCACGTATGGCCATGGCACCTGGCCCTCCTGCGTGGCTGGCAGGTTGCTGGCACTGTGGAGGGTGACAGTGATGGCTTCTTTCCCTGCGTTGGCCACGTGTCCCCAGCCAGCTGCCTGTGCATGTCTGGGCTCCTCTGTCACTGTGGGAGACCTGGATACCTGCTGGGAGCAAGCAGGAGAGATGTCAAGGTGGGGAGCGGGTGGCTGCTCCTGCAAAGCTGCGGGCATGTCCCTGTCACCCAACCCCATCCCCATGACCCTTGCTCATTGTTGAGAGCTCAGATGGGGAGATTGTGTCCTCAGCACATCCCCATGACCCAAACCTGTCCCCACAGCCCCTATGTAATGCTGAAAGCCTGGATGGAGGGGAACAAGCTGAGGAAATGGTGTTCCCAGCAAATTTCCATCGCCCAAGGTGGTCCCCAAGACCTCTGTGCTCAATGCTGAGAGCTCAGATGAGGGAGCACAAGCTGGGGAGACAGTGTCCCTGACACATCCCCATTACAGCTGCCTCGTCCCAGTCCCCAGCTGTGGATGTCACCGTGGCACAGCAGGCCCACAGCAAGTGCCAGCCTCTTTGGGAGGACATCCATCAGCATGGGGTGAAGCCAGCCCAGAATCCCTGCTCAGCGTGGTTCCATGGGGGCCAGAAATACCATGGTCCCTCAGACCATGTCACCAAAACAGGGACTAACCATCTAAACCACCTCCACTTCCCCCATGATCTGCCAACAACCCCCCCAAAACCTTCCATCCGCTTTCTCCCCCTGGTCAAAGGCCCGGGACCTTTAAAAGTTACCAACCTTCAACAGGAATTGGTGGGGTCGCCCGGCCCCGTGGGGGGGGGATACTTTTCTCTGGCCTGTTTTGTGGAAAGCC
>JANHGL010012450.1:0-21706 GCA_024611195.1 Ceyx melanurus | reverse complement strand
CCCACCAAGCTTTCCCTCCCCTCCCCTTGCTCCCCCTGCTCACAGCCCAGGCATCTGTACAATTTACACACACTCCACAGGAATTGGGCTGGCAGCCCAGCCCGGGTGGGGGGGGAAAGGGAAGAAAGCATCAGTTCCCCCCCCTTCCAAGCTCATTAATTCCCACCAGCTGATGTGAGAAGGAGTAGCAGAGCCACAAGCTGCCACTCCTCACTCACGGGGAGGCCGTCCCTGCTCCCATCACACCCCATCCAAGTGTGAGACAGCTCCATCCCCCATCAACCGCATCTTTGCTGTGCCACCTTCTTGGGCAGCATCTAATCTTGCTGGGGCTAACAAGGGGTTAAAAATCACCCCACACCCCTCCAAACCCCGAGCAGCAAACCCTTCGTGTGTGTTCTTCTGACCTCCTGGGGTTGAAGCAAGAGCTCCAGCCCAGCGGGCTTCTCAAAGCCACTGCCTGCAAATCCCCTCCGACGCGTGGCTTTGCCTCCAAACTCTCTAATGAGGAGCTGGTTCAATCTAAGGCCTCTCCCTTGTCTCTCCTCAATCTGCCCAGATGCAGAGGTGATGGACGTGGCAACCAAGGAGGTGACCCACCACTGTGGGGGATAAGAAGTTCGAACCAGAGGATCGCTGTGGTGTGGAAACCTGGGTGCTCTGAGCACCAACAGCCTGGAAAAATGTTTAAATCGGCTGTTTTCTCTCCTTTTTCATTTTTTTTCTGCATTCAGCTCAAAAGCTGGAGCTTGGGGATGGGGACAAGCTCAGCTTCCATGACAGCCAGAGAGCAGAAGGAGCAGAAGCACAAAGTGAGGGAGGATTCCCTGACCTGAAGAACAGATGGAGGGGGTGTGCATGTGGAGATGGATCCCAGTCCCTTCCAGGTCCACGGCAATTATCCCTCCATCCTGCAATGTTGATGGAGAGGGGAAATTAGAGGGTTTCTTGACCCTGAGCACAGCAACCAGAGCTACTCTGCACCCTGCTCTGCACCCTGTTGAACGTCCCAACTCTCCCTTCACCCCCAGAATCACAACACAGCAAACCCTGACACCTTCCCAAGGCTATTCCAGAGATGAAAGTTAACAAAGGAAGGGAAATGAGAATATAAAGACAATCTTTCTTCCTTTTTTTTCTTTTTTTAAAAAAAAAAAAAAAAGTATGGTTTTGCCCCATCCCAGCCTTGTCAAGAGGAGAAACTGCAAGATGGAGCTGGGGGAGGGAGGAGGAAAGCACAGGCTGAGTTTTGAGGCTGGCTGGGGGGTTCTGAGAGGCAGGGAGCCATCTTTGGAGGCAGGAAGAACACACGGGTGTGCAGGCAGGGCAGGCAGGGCAGGAAGGGCAGGCAGGGCAGGAAGGGCAGGCAGGGATGCTCTCCCTGGAGACACTACTCTCCCTTGAAGAAAACATCTGTTCAGGCTCTGGCTCTGGAGTTCTAGTGAGTACTGTGCACCCCAAATACTCACTAAAAAACTCAATCCAGAAGAATTCCAGCTGTCACAGCCAGGAAAGAATCTTATTCTGAATTGCACAGACACCTCCAAACTCACTGATGGAGCCCAAGACCTCTTTTGTGATGCTGGATCAGTGTCTCACTCCACACCTTTATTTACAGCTCTAAATCACTATCTGGGGACATTTTCCTTTGTTTTCCCCATTTTCTTTCACATTCCAGAATATAACACATATATTATGTGTTCTTCCACATAACAGGAGCAGGTTTCTTAGCTCACGTCTTCATACCCACCACTTATATTTACATCTCCCTGAAAAATCAAGTAGGCTTTACAGCTAGCACTGGTTACAGCATGATAATCAGTGAATAGAAAATTCATGAGCAGTTAAGCAAAGTAAAACTCATCAGGAGAATAAAACATTTTAAAAATAGCAGGTGTGAACAATGCCAGACTTTGCAGGCAACCGGTACCTGAAACCCTCAGCAAGGCTGTAATTAACTACTGAAAAAAAACCAAACCGCAGTTACTATTCGAAGCCAGGAGGAAATTCAGGATTTCTTCCAGAAAGGAGGGTGCCTGTGGTTTCAGGTAGAGCCCACGCTTGGTTTCCAACTCTTATATTCTGTGGGAAGCAAAACTTCTCCATCCCTGCCAAGCCAGGTTCTCTCCCCCAGGAGTTTTCAACCTGTAGCTTGCCGTGGAAGAGGAAAAAATAAAATTGCCCTGTTCTCAAGGGTCTCATCCCTTGAGCAACCCTTGGAGCATCCCTTGGAGCATCCCAAGCATCTCACTCGATCTGCCTCACTGATCCCTTGCAGCACCTTAACCCTGAGCTGCCCTTAAAGCCTCTGTAATGATGATTATTAATTATTCACACAGCAGCGATGTGGGGAGGTTGATTAACGGTGCCTGAGCTGCCATCATCGTCATTTGTTTTTCTATCAACTCTTTATCATCTGGAAAGAAGCATCGGGGCCCGGGCAGCTCCTGTACAGCAGCGCTCAGCCAAGATTAAATTGCTTCTGGCTGTGAGCTGACAAGACATAAATAGCCTCAAGAGCCCAGCGTTTAGTTCGGGGAGGACAGCCCGGGCTGGGAGCCAGCAGGGACCTCCAAGCATGACACTGGCGGGGGCTCCTTCATCCTGGCTTGCCCTTGCTCACAACTGGAGACCACAGTTGCATTTTCCCCCTGGTAACAGATCTGTGTTTACAGGGTGCTCCCTGGTCTGCAGTTTCTCCGGTGCATGGGACAGCAAAAGAGCAGAGGTGAGAACTTGGGGCTCTCCACCTGCAGAGTTCACCTCCTCAACCCCCAAACACAGCCCTGCCAGCTCTCCTCGGGTCTGTGGGAGAAGACACCAGTCCCAGCCCTGACTAAAGCCAGGATTGATGTTTCCATGCTCTTCTACAGTGGGAGCATTCACAGCCCCGAGCTCCTCCCTGCCCCTGGCAATTTATGAGCTGCTGTTGGGAACGTGGCAGTTTTATCCTCCTCCTGAGACTTCATAAAACAATAGTAGGCTCCATGAGTGAAGATGGACTGAGGCTGGTGTTTTTCTATGTGATGTCTCCCCAGGCTCCTTTCAAGCCTCCTTACAGCAACTAAACACCGTGAAGATGCTTCCCCTCCCCTGGCAGCCGAGAGGATGGGAAATAAAGTACCACTTGGCTTCACACAAGCAGCAGTATCAGGCCACATGTTACACCTCCAGCACCGAGCTGTGGAGGGGCTGAATGTGAGGTAGGGCTGGAGCATGGCCAGGACATCCCAGACCCAGGCCAGCCTGAGGATGCTGAGTCCCCAGGTGTCCCTTGAGACATCCTAGCAGATCCAGGCACTTCTCAGGTCTGGACCTCAGGGTTCTGGCGTATAACAGCTGACAAGGGCTCTGCAGAGCATCTCCTGATAACAGGAGCAAGCAAACAGATAACAGCAGATTGACTCCATTGCACCAGCGAGCAAGCACATACCTCCGGGCACAAGGGAACTGGGCTGGGGAGGGCATTTTACTTGTCATCAGGCAGCAAAATGGGGTGAAATATGGCCTTTCAGTAAGGACTTGGTGGTCAGTGGGAGGGTAGATGCAGTTGCTTCTCCCAGACCAGCCTTATTACATGCTGCCCCAATTCCTCCTGAATTCACAGTTTTCTGAGAGTGTTACATCCTGACTGCCCTGTGCCCTGCTGTCCTCACATCCCCAGGCTCCATGTGAGTCCCCACAAGCCCAAGGCATTAGGGTACAACACAACACCCTGCATCCATAGGGGTTTACACCCCCACCCTCCCCAAGCATCCTGGCTCCCAGTCTGTCCGCCCCACTCTCCTCAGAGCCTCGGTGCTAATCAGATTTGAGGCTGTGAAATCTCATTTGAAGCTCTATTAATGCATAGCTGGCATGACACAGGCCCCGGCCTGTCTCCCAGTGAGCAAAACAAGTCAAGCAATCTAGCAGGAGAAAAAAAAAATATAAATGCATCTCCCGGAACAAGCTCGGGGGAGCCGACCAAACACAATTACAGTTAAAAGGAAGATTAAAACAGTATAAGCTCTTCTTCTTCTGAGCCTTGCTGCACTCCGATGGGCTTCCCCAGCACCACGGTCCTTCAAAGCAGGGATGGAATTGCAGGGAGACTCTGTCCTGCCAAAGCCAAGGGCTTGAATCACAGAGCGTTAGGGGTTGGAAGGGACCCCAAAAGATCATTGAGTCCAACCCTGATGCTAGAGCAGGATCACCCAGATCAGACCACGTATCACAGGCTGCCATGATTCCCTCCAGCCTGGGTGGAAGGCTGAGCTGTGGGCAGGTGTTATCCTGCAGGGTCCAGCAGCAGGTGCTTGTTCCCTCTTCGCTCAGGCACCACTGAGGTTTTGGCTCCCCAAGTCCTTGGAACTACTTGGGATGGGATGGGAGAAAGAACCAACCTCTCTATAATAAAACCTACAATTAGCATCCACCTTGGCCTTAAGAAATAGCCTCTGGGATGGCACAGAGTTGGATGAGCAAGGCGAGGAGCAGCCACCAGCCTCCTGAGTGAAAGGAGCTGACGTGCACATGGTTTCCATTCCGAGGAGCTAGCAAGGCATTTCCTTTCCCCAGCAAAGGCTCTAGACTCTGGCAAGAGCAGCTCAAAACACAGCCCGAAGATAAACAGCCAGATGGTTGGAGAACTTCAGCTCCACCAACGGCCTGAGGCAGCCCCAGCTCTGGGTTGGTTTGTTGGGTTTTTTTTGTTGTTGGTTTTTTTTCTTGAAACAAAACCAATTGTATTACAAGGGGTATTTCCCAACACCTTCAGGCAGCAGGTTCAAACCACCCTCTGAGGAAAAACACCCGAGAGGGTTCAAGCCCTTTAGTAGATCCCAAACAAAACAAAAGCGAGAGGAAGAAAAGCAATGCAGGAAAGCAAACGCTGTTTTATTCATCGTTTCACCCTCCCTGCTGTTCCAGTAACCCCAATTGCTGCGGGCAGAGATGGCTGCTCTGCTCCCATTTCCCAGTCAGCATCAGTGACAGGGAAGTGGAGGGGGGGGGTGGGTAGCAGATTGTTGGGTTTTTTTTTCCCTTGGATTTGGGCTGAGCTTGATATATTCTTCTTATTATTACTTTTAAAGCAAGTTGTTTCCTGGAGGGGACCCTGCAGGAGCTCATTAGAGATCACAGGGCAGTTTCAGGGCCCCGGGGGGATGATTCTGTCCCTCGTTGAGGTGCAGGGATGCCGGCTACAAACCGATTTCCCAAGGGAGCCCCATCGCCGCCGGCCGGGAATCCCTTTGGGCTAAAAATTGCCAAATTCATTTGCCTTCCATTTATGTAGAAAACTCCCAATTCACCTGTCAAATAATTAAATGGGCCAGCAGCCCAGCACTGCCTCGTCTGCTCCATTAGGAGAGTTTTATACTTTCTATATTTGTCAGTGGCACTGCTGCAATTTTCTCCCCCCCTCCCCAGAACTACTCTTAAAACGGAGCAATTTTCTCTTTTTAACCCCTTTTGCTTTTCTCATCAAGGCAGTTATTTGACACTTAAAGGGACGTGATGACTGAAATTGCAGGAATTAGAGCTCTCCTACCCGTCTTTCCTCTGAGCATCCAAAGAGTTTGTTCTTTACAGACAAGCAAATCACGAAGCAGCTTAGAAAAACCTCTTGAGGTTCTGTCTTCTCTATCTCAGAAGATTTTTTTCTCCATTTTAGCTAAGAAAATGTGAATTGCTGCTCTGCACTGGCCTGTTGCCATGCCAGGACTCCACTGAAAAGCATTTGGAGAATGGGACTTCGGGAGCAAGCTGGGCAGCCTCAGCTCCCCAGTTTTATAGAACCATAGAATCATTTAAGTTGGAGAAGACCTTGAAGATCATCAAGTCCAGCCATTTATGATAGAGGGTATCATTTTCTCACAATGCATCATGAGGAACATGCATTTTCACACCCAGAAGCAATCATCTTTCGGTAAATCAGAGCTATGCATGCAGCATCCCAAAGCCATTTGCTTCAGCTTCCCTTTGGCTCCTGGCATCCAGGGGTGATGAAGGGATGCAGAGAGAGCAGGAGGAAGGTGAAGCCCTTGATGAACCCATCAAGCCACGCTCCTCCCCTGGCTGACAGCTTTTCAAAACCCTACAAATTGCTCTCTGGAGCGACATTATTCATCTTGTCCATGTCCCGGGGTGAGCCCTGCCAGCAAAGTTTGTTTTTCAGCCTCATTGGGCTTTCAGTGAGTCAAGGCATCTCCAAGCCCCTCATCCTGTCGTCAGGGCATCAGGCTGGGCAGAAGGGCCCTACCCCTGCCTCCCATCGCTATGATGGCTGCTGTCAGCGGGATGAGTGATGGATGAGCTGGTCAGGGGATAGATGGGAGCCACACGCCATCCATCACCTGCTAACAGAGACCTCTGGCCCAGCCTTGCTGCCTTGGTGATGGGAAGACAGGAGCTTTTATCCACCATCATCACTCAGAGACCCCGGACATACCCCCAGCTTGAACCCCCTGGAAAAAATGGCCAAACTGAGCCCAGCTGTGGCTCAGCCTCCTCCAAGTCCCTGTGCCTGTAGTATACCTGGTGCTTGAGGAATCTCTGCTTTATTTTTTGTACCCTGCTTTGAAAAATCAAAGTGATCCTTATTCCCAGGGAATTGTTTCTCTCATCCCTGGGTCTGACACTTCACCAAGTCACTTTGGCCCCGCTCACACTTTGCTAGGAAAGCCATTTAGCTCCATGGGGATAAACCACAGTGTATTTGGAGCCAGGAGTGGATTTGGCCCCATTTTTTTCAGACCTGTGGAAGCTCCACAAGTCATGGATGGGGTGAGCTTCCCATGGGAAGCCCCCCAATATCCCTGCACCCTTGCAGCCTGATAAACAAGGGAGCACAGGCTGTGTGCAAACCCGTTTGTTTGCTGCAGAAAGGCTGTGATTCCTTGTACCCTGACAGCAACAGATTGCTGTTTGGGGACAGGCACCTCACTGCCAGCTGGTCCAGGGAGCCTGGAAACAAACCAGCTTCTGTGGGCTTGCAACCAAATCCAACTGCCAAGGAGATCTCCAAAAGCTGGCTCCTTCCCCTACCCTGCCAGCACCACGTAGACCTGCTGGAGGTGAAAGGCAAATGGTTCCCAGGGGAAGGGACACACTTCTGTTGATCTGCTGCCTTCTAATGAGCCCCGTGTTCTGCTGTAATGTCCCCAAGGGTCCTCATAAGCCCAGGCCCCTCTCCTCCATTCCTGGTGAGCCCTGTGTCCTCTTCTCCATCCCTGCCAGACTGTGGCAGGTTCATTCAGAAAAGTGTGGCCAGCAAGTTGAGGAAGGTTCTCCTCCCCCTCTACTGTAGTGAGGCCACCTCTGGGGTATTGGATCCAGTTCTGGGCTGCCCAGTTCAAGAGAGATAGGGAACTGCTGGAGAGAATCCAGTAAAGGCTACAAAGCTGATGAGGGGCTGGAGCATCTCTGTGCCCAGGAAAGTCTGAGAGCCCTGGGGCTTTTCAGCTGGAGAAGAGCAGCCTGAGAGGGGAACTGAGCAATGCTGAGCAAGAGTTAAAGGGCCCCTGGGGGGCAAGGGGATGGGGCCAGACTCTTGTCAGTGGTGCCCAGTGACAGAACAAGGGGCAATGGGCACAAACTGAAGTCCAGGAGGTTCCATCTGAGCAGGAGGAGAAAGTTCTTTGCTATGGAGGTTTCAGAGCCTGTGCCAGGCTGCCCAGAGAGATTGTGGAGTTTCCTTCTCTGGGGAGATTCCAAACCCTCCTGGACACTGCAATCCCAGGCACCCTGCTCTGGGTGACCCTGCTGGAGCAGGGGGGTTGGGCGAGATGATCTCCAGAGATCCCTTCCAACCTGCCCCATGCTTGGACTCTGTGATTCTGTGTATCCCCAGGGCTGACAGCTCCAAGGCTCAGCTTCAGCCAGCCCAGCTACTGCGGGATCATCCGTGGCACGTTATCGATCTGTTCCGTGCCCACGTCCTGGGACAATTAGGGAGCCGTCTGGCTTTGTGACACGCGTGAGGCATTTGAAGAGCCAGCAGAGCCTCTTGCTTCGTGCCTAGGAATACATTATCTGCAGGTTGCAGTGAGATGAGAAAAATCATTATCCCTGTGCCTTGGCCCTTCAGGTGGAGCTCAGCACCCATCCATCACCCACCCCCCGCCGCCCTGCAGATGAGATGTTTGGCACGGAGCTGGATTCGCACGTTGTTGCCATTTGGGAAGGCACAGCAGATGGATGTGTTATCCCAGCATCCAGAGGTCTCGGGCCACCAGTCCAAGCAGCAGCCCTGTGATGGGATCCCTCACCCCCCTGAAGTTGCCCATTTCCACACCCCAGTGCTACTGATTCACCAAACCATTGATCACTCAAGTCCTGCCTGAATAGAGGAAACTATTTAGGCTCTCAAACTTTAGTTTAGGGTTTCTCCTTCACCTTGCACTGCAGGATCAACATGAGATGCTTTGAGATGCTTTGAGATGCTCAGGATTGGACCACTAAGTACCGAACCAGCTCCAGGCTGACAAGCAACCCCCTGTAGCTTCAGCTTGCTCCGGGCTGCAGCATCCCAGGAGTGCTTTGGGAGATTAAAACTCCCTCCCAGCTCCACCTGCTCCAACCCCCCTTCCCCATAACCCAGCACAGCTCAAACCACCCTCTGACACGTTTTCCATCACTCCAGCCCTCCCAGGAGGGCAGGGAGCCAACATGGCCCCCTGCCTCTCAGCTTTTAATTTTTAAATAAAACCCATCCTGGCAAATACTTGCTGGGTGACCTCAGCAGCAGGTGATTTATCGCATTCCCTCCGGGGGCCCAGGAGCAGGATTGCATTTGTTAATGCCTCTCCTTACGCCCCTGGCCTGGCTCTGCATCCCGCTCCGCACCCCGGCTGATTGCTATCGATTGCCACAGCTCCAAAGAGTTGCCACCCAAGATGTTTGCTGAGCAAACTCAATCAAAGCCTCACTAATAAGTGTCCCTGGCCAGTAAATTTTCGGCTGCTCGGGGTGGGGATAGCACAGCCGCTTGAAAAAAAATGGAGAGGCCAAAGGATGAGAAGGGTCTTAAGGGTTTATTTTGCTCAGCATCCTGCCTGAAGAAGGGCTGAGCACCCCAGGAGGGTTGGAGCACCCTGTAACTCCCATGAAATACACGGACCAAATGGCCCCCCAGCCATCAGCAGCACATTGGTCCTGTGCAAGACAAAGATCTGGGGCACGCTGCATGTCCTGCAGCCCAGTAGGTATCCCATGTGCAGGGCACACTGCAGGGTAGAGGGATGCCAACCAAACCCTACAGCCACACCAGTGTAGTCACAGTGTCCAAGAAGCTCATGTCCAGCATTGAAGACATCCTCATGACCACAGTGAGGCCCCAGGCCACCACTTCTGGAGCTCCTTGTTACCTTTCCACCACAGAAGCCCTAAATTGGTGGGGTTGAAAGGTTGAAGGGTTGCCATCTCCATGCCCACTCCAGCAGCATCTGCTAGTGGCCCATAGGCTGCAGAAGACCTTGCCATTAAGCCCTGCCATCCCCAACTCTCCCACTAGCCCAGCTGGAAGAAGTGGGGGGCTCCCTGGAAGGTGAGGAGAGCCCAGGGGATTCCTAGGGAGGATTCAGGAGATCAATCCCACCAAGGGTGCTGCAATCCAGCTTTCCCAAGCAATGTTTTCACAGATGGATGAGACACCTCTGAGAGCAGCATAGACATTGACGGGCGTGTTATTCTTACAGCAAGATGCAGGAAAGGGAGCCCCTGGGGGAAGGGTTGTCTTTTGTTCCTTTATTTAGACAGCTTTTAATGTAACAGAGGAAAGAGAAATGCTGTCTCTTGGACCACATTAGCCCTGCCCTATGGTTTTTTGGCAGTTTTTTGAGGTCTACATTTGAGCTGCAAGATGAAATATTTAAGGTGTGTCAGCCCCAGATGCCCATAGTCAGCTTTTTAAGAGCTTCTAGGTGACACCATCCACTGCCTGGGGACAGCCAGCTTGCAAGGCTGCCTTTTGGTACTAGAAATGCAAAGATTCATGTCTCAATCTGCCATCACCATGCCCAAGCTGGTACCCAAGGGTACAGGATGGAGGTGACAACACCCCTTCGTCTCCTCTCCAGCACTGCAAAGCTCTGATGAGGATGCTCTGATGGATAGTGGCAGGTTGTTATTAATTTAGGATGGTGTCTTCTCCCCTGGCTGCACTCACCTGTGCTGACAAGGAGGCCAGGTCTGGGCTGTAGCTTGGTGAGGAGATGTGGAAACTGCTGTGGCTCAGTGGTCGCCATAGGGCAGGCACCAAGGAAGAGGAGGAGGAGGAAGAAGGATCTTCATCTGCCACATCAGCCAAGAACTCCGGGGAGGAGCTGAGCACAGGGTCAGCCTGCAGCCTCTGAAAGTGAGAGAATGGCTTTGAAAGCCCATCTTTGGGCTCCAGCACCCCTATCCCAGTCCCCTATACCACCTCCTCCCACACCTCAGAGAGAGCCCCCTCCATCCCAGCTCCATCCTAACGGGCTCAGAACCTCCTTGGTCAAGGGCAAAATTTTGGCAAGAAATAATGAAAAAAACCCCACCTAAAAGACCTTTTTGCAAACTTCCAGTATATGAAGGGGGCTACAAGAAAGCTGGGGAGGGGCTGTTTACAAGGGCTTGTAGTGAGAGAATGAGGAGTGATGGTTTGAAACTGGAAGAGGGGAGATTTAGATTAGAAAATAGGAAGAAGGTCTTCACTGGGAGGGTGATGAGATACTGGAACAGGGAAGTTGAGGACGTGATATGCTGTTACAATCCAATCACTGGATGTGGTCAAGGACAGGTTGGACAGCGATTTCACAGTCTGGTCTAGGAGGAGGTGCCCCCGCCCACAACAGAGGGTTGGAACTAGATTATTTTTAAGGTCCCTACTGACCCAACCCATTCTGTGACTATTCTCACTTTAAAAAATAACTTACTAATAAACTTTTTAGCAGCCCAGACCTCCCTCTATCCTTTTTAGGAAGCACCTGCCCAGCTCCCAGCTGCTCCTAGTGAGGACCATCTGCTCCAAGCCCTTAAAAGAGCAGGTGATGGGGGGGAGCTCCATTCTCTATGGAGGGTTCTGGTGGAGGAGTTGTTCTGCATGCAGAGGGGATTGTAAGGGTTTTGGTAGGGGATGGTTAATGTGCTGGGCTGTGCTGGGATGGGCAGAGACAGATTAATACCCTGTATTTCTTTTTCCTGAAAAAAAGGAGCTTTTTCCTAAAGCTCTGAGGAGGTTTTTTACACCAAGACCTCCTTTACTGTCTTTGTTTGGGTGGTTGATATCTTGGCAAAACCCTCCCTGCATCTTGACTTTGCCTCAGCTTGCTCCTTGTCCTGGTCAAAGAGAACAAGGTGGGGACAAGCACCAGGTTTCTGCCCAGCAGTGCTGCAGAATGAGGGAGGGGAAACTGAGGCAGGGCTGGGTTGTTTAGCAAAGATGCCACCCTAAAAGCCATTGAAACACTCCCTTTTTTGATTTTAGCTGGTGCTATGTGGAGCCATCAAGCCACCCTGCCCTAAGCAGATTGGCCTGCTCAGGATCTCTGACTCCCAAGGGTGAGCTGTCCTACCTCAGAGGAGCGGGCACAGCCCTCGGCAGGCAGCGAGTGGTAAGCGGATTCTGGGGTCCAGAGTGAGCGCCTGGGGACGGGGATATTCAGAGCTGGGGATACTGGGCCTATGCCTGCTGCTTGCTGACGCTCCTCCTGGGTGCTGGAGGAGACTGGTGGGGCTGCAGCCCGGGTGGTGGGTGGCCGGTGCTCGTGCAGGGATGCGGTGAATGCCAGGCGGCCACAGTGCATGGCTGGCTGCTCGCTGCCCGCCCGCAGCAGAGCCATCACCGAGCTGTAGCGGTACCAGTCCTCATCCCTCCCGGCAGAGAGCTTCAGCCGGGGCTGGTTAGTGCGAGGGTAGATGGCAAAGAAGGCTTTGCCAACCTGCCTGATGCTCCTCCTCATCCTCTTCCCTGCCTTCCCAAGGAAGCGCAGGGCCTCGATGCGGAGCCGCACGTCGTGGTTCTTGTCGTTCTTGCAGAAACCTGCAAGAGGGTGAAGTGGTCCTTAGAAGGAGCAGATGTTCCTGGTGGTCCCAGGAGCATCTCCTGAGTTCCTCTCTCGGCAACCCTGCTCTGTGAACATGAGTCAATGGGTTATCCAGCCTGGGTGCATCTAGAACTTGGGTGTTTGCACCATTGGTGATGCTGGCCTCGCTTGCCAAGTTTGATGGTGTCACATCCATCCTGCTAAGCCCTGACAGCTTAGACTCCAGCTCAAGGTTTTGCCCCGGGGGTGTAGGTGTAGGTGTGAGCATAGAGCAGGGGTCTGCACGCCTATGCTGGGCTGTGCTTGCTGCAGAGCTGTGCTCCTGGGTCACCTCCCCCAGACAGCCCATCCCTGTGGCATCCAGCCTCTTACCTCTGGGCAAGGTGAAGGTGAATTTCCTCCTCTGGAAGGAGTAGATCTGGTTGAGGTCTCTCTGCTCAATGATGTCAGTGGTGCCAGTGCAGCTCTGGGTGAGCTCCCCGCTGTTGATGCAGAGCTGGATGCCAGTGCCAGAGCCTTGCAGCAGGGGGTTCTCCACGGTGAGCTGCAGGGCATAGCAGCCCCGCTCGTTAAACTGGGCACTGACCACCTCAAACTCAAAATCCAGGGTCTTCTCCTCCGCCTTCAGCCGGGAGCACTGCAGGGTGGGAGGGATACAAGGCTCTGCAGCCCTGCCCATCATGGAGACAGAGATAGGATCTGGAGAGGAATCCTCTTTGATAGCAGGGACCTTCCAGGTGCCCTCCTGCCAGCTTGGGGCAGGCTTCTGAGCCAAGCTGGCTCTGCTGCCACTCTTCTCCTCTGGTGAAGAAAGTGCCTGAGGGTGCCCCTGGGTATGTGTTGGCTTCACCTCTCTGCAGGCAGCAAAATAAGGAAAATAAATCCCTTTGCTGCAGGGAGATGCTGAGAACTTTCCTGTCCTTGTGCAATGGCAGGGATAGGGGCTTTTAACTCCAGTTTGTTTGCTGGGAAACCAGGTAACAATATGCAAAGGAGTGGCTGCTTTCCAGCAAACAGAGCAGGATATCCAGGGTGATGCTGAGCAATGCAACACAGACCTCCATGTGCTACTGGGTTGAAATGGTGGCTCTGCTCAGAGATGTGTGTTCCCAGCCTACCCGGGAGTTTGCTGGGCATTCAGTACCGAGGGATTGCTCCAGAACTGGGCTCACACTGCTGCAGTGAGGGGCTGGAGGTGTCCTGAGAGCCATGGTTGGACTGCAGAAGGGAATTCAAGGCTGGCAAGGTCCCTGCAGGTGGGTCAGGAGCCTTTCAGGGCTGATGTCCTGAGTCAAAGGTTACTGAAAAGAGGTTTTTGGTCCATCTGCTTTCCTCCAGCCCAGCATTATGTGGGCTTCTCTTTCCCCCATAGGAGTGTGTGTCTCTGACTGGTGCAACTGGAGTTGAGCTCCCTGCCTGCTAAACCTGCTGCTGAGCCAGCTGAACATCCAGAGGTTAGTACCACCATGGGTATTTTGGGACTGACATCGAGGGGGTTGATGGGTTGGGTTGGCTAGGAGCTGGAAAGGCACAGTCTGAACCTTGTCTAGAGCCCCCTGCCCTGTCATACCTCACTGCCCCATTGCTGCTGAGAATTACTGGTTCCCACAGCTTTCGGGATGTTTCCAGTGAAATGTGAGCTGGAGCTGGGCTAACAGATGGCCCTTCTCTAAGACAGCTCCATGCTCCATATAAAAACCCACATTCCAGTCTCTTCACGCTGGTGCAAGCTTGAAACAACAAGATTATCCTTGGAGGGGAGTGGATTGGGGGGAAGAAAACAACATCTGAGACCCTGGGGCGTAAGATTTTTTTCTTTTCCTAGTATGGGAGCAGCTCAGGGACCTGTGAGGCATCCAGTCAAGACCTATACCAAAATCAGTGTTTCCAAGATCCCCCTTGGCAGAGTGCATGGGTCATGGATGGACTTACTAAAAATAAATCCTGGGCTCCTCCACCTCCCTGGTGCTTTCAGAGAAGTTATATCACCTGATCCTTCCTCAGTTCTTCATTGGGAAAGAAAAAGACAAGTTGAAGTCTTGCATTGAGGTAACTGCTCTGAGCTGCTTCACCTCCAAACCATGGCAAGCTGAACCAACTGGAGATGTCACTGATGTGTTTATTTGCTGCTGGGACTGGCTCCAGTCCCTTCCTTGGACTCCTGTACTGTGGGGCACAGCAGCAGGAGCAATCCCGATAATCCAACTAGTGCCTGTGTGAAGGATCAGATCACACTGATCTCCAGCTCCCAACTGCTTAAAAAAGTTTCTGCTGCCTCGAAGCTTTGCCAGGCTCTGCTGTGGGGAAACGGGAGCTATTTCATCCTCAACTAGCCTGCTTAATTTTCTTCCTGCCCTTGTGCAAACACATTACGAAGCCACCGCTAATGACAGCATCATCAAAGACTAATTTTCCCCTAATCTAATCAAAAGCACAGCTCAGTCATGCAGTGTTTTCTCAGCTGTACCAGAGGTGCACGTGCAGCAGGGCTGGAGGTGTCACCTGCATTGTATTCCTGTGGCGCCTGGAGCTGAGAATCTCCCTTGTTCACCCCCAAAACTAGTTTCCATGGCTCTATGGGGAATGAGGTTGACTCATAGGGTGGTGTGAGGTCTGTTTTGGCAGCCTGTGGATTTCTTTGTTCTGTAAAACAGTTCTGTAAAATGGAAAGTGGCCTTTGGCTGGAGCTCTGACAGGGTAATGAGCTCGAGGCTTGGGTCTGGAAAGCTGAGTGGTTTGGGCCAGAGATGGGTTCCTGTTGTGCTTAGCTTTGCTCCTTTGTCTAAAAGTCCTTTCCCTTCAGGAATAGTCCCCATGGACACAGTGGAAGGCAGTGAGTTGCTCATGGCTGCTGGGTGGTATCCACATCTCGATGCTCCAGCACCTTACCCAGCATTGAGATAAAACAGGCTCAGGACATTCAATACCTATAAGGAGAGGATACTTCAGAAGCAGAAAAGGGTTTTTTTTTCTTGACTCAGGCAGAGGTCAGTGATGTGTAATGAGGAGCTTGGATTGTTGGAGGGAATGGGGGGTGTCTCTGTACCCCACAGCTGCTTCTCAGGACTTGGAGAGGTGTGAGGGGCTGGAAAATCATCCCATCTCCATACTTAGCACATGCAGCAGCATCTGGGGATGCCCCTGAGCTCCTAGTTCACCCACACCTTGCAGGGCTTTATCCAGCCTTCTCTTCTAAGGTCTGCGTCAGAGACATTGGGAAGGTGGGAATCATATCTGAGGCACATGGCTTGTTTCCGACAGCCATTTTTGAGTTAAAAATGCCAAACTCATGAAATACAAACTTTTTTTAGGGCATTAAAGTACCTTGAGATATTTTGGTAGCAATAAAGTCCTTCCAGATGTCTTTATAATGACTATTTGCTAAGACCAGGATGGATATCACGGGGATATTTTTGTCTAGGGATGAGAGGAAAATTAATATCTATGGCTCTGAATTGTAACCCTTTCCCAAGAACACCTTGGGAATTCCCCAATAGCATTTCTCAGTTAAAAATGATCCCAAGGAAGGAAAAAAACAAGATGACAAACCACCCAAACCCTCTAGGTCATTTTGTTCAGCATTGCCACAAGGCTTTGGCTAAAAATTAATCTAAATCTTCAACCTTGATTAATTTTGCTTTGCTCTGCTTGCTGTCACATGTGGACTGTGTGTGTATTCATCCAGAATATATATATATATTTGTTTTATAAGCTGCTCTCTCCTGCACTGTGTGTAGGTGGTGAGAAGGATGTGTTGGCCAAGGAGCAAGGGGAGAAGGGCAGGGTGGCAAAGCTAAGCTCCCTGCACCCACCCCCCGGGGCAAAGTATCCCCCAGTTTGCCCCTTAGCTCCTTCCCACTGCCCAGTCTGTACCCACAGCACTTGCTGAGGGAGCCCTGGGCAGGATTCAGCCATCTCCGCGGGGCTGCAGGGGGGGATGCTCTGGAGGGTAGGGGTATCCCCAGGCTTGTACCAACCAAAAACTTTCCTTTTCAGTTTCCACCCCTCCCTGGTTATGCTGCAAACCCCACAGAAATCAGCAAGGTTTGGGGAAGGGATTGCGTTTACACCAGTAAGAAGCTGGTCCTTTGGTTCACCCCAGAAAGAAACAGCCGATGTTCCGTGTCCCGCAGCATCTCTGTCCCCCTAAACCTCGGCGAGCTTTGGGGGGTGGAGGGAGCAGCTCAAACCCATCCGAGCCGGCCGGGAGCTGGAGAAGAAGGGGGTTGGGTCAAACTGCCTCCTCTCCCGAAAAGCTCTGCTTAATCAAAAGGAGAGCGGAGGGAGCACGGGGTTGGTTGTTTTTAATTTTCTAAACCCCAGGGTGGCCCCCAGCCAAGGCCTCCTGGCGATGGAGGGGATAAAGTTCCCCTGAGGCACCGCAAGCCTCCGCTCGCTCGCCGGTGCTCTGAACTTTGCCTTGAAGGTTGCGTGGCCCGCATCCACGCCACGCACCCGCCGGTGGATGCTTTAGACCCCGCTTAGCAAGGCCACGCTTCTCCTGAGGCGACCCCCACCAGCAAGCCAAGCCTCTGGGTGCCTTGGTTGGAAGAAGGTAACTGGGGGTTTTGGGTGGGTTTGTGGTTTTTTTCTGTCGTCTTTCCTCCTTTTTGGTTTGTTTCTCGTGGTGTTTGTTCCTCCCACCCCCCTGCTCCCCGGCTTTTTTGTTGTCGCTTCTTGCAAACTTGGCGCGGTGGGATAAACCGGATTTAATAACCCCCCCCCCTCGGAGTTAATTGCTCCAAGTTGTAAAGAGGAGCTGCCACCCTCAGCTTCTAGGGGGGCAAAATCTTGTTCCGGGGGGTGCGGGAGTTCCCCCCCCTCCATAGATCCCTCCAGCGAGGATTTCATCCTCTTCTTGGGAAGCGATTCCAAGATGGGGAGTTTTTCCTGGGGGATGCTTGCACCCCTCCCCCAGCATTACGAGGGCTGCTCTGTCCTGAACTCTCCCGGAGCTGCTTTCCACGCCAACTTTGTCAGCAGGTTTTGGTGCCATCCTGCAAACTCCTGATGTTGTGGTTTGGTTTTTTTTTTCCTCCCCTTCCCCAGGCTTGCGTTGGGGGGAACACTTTGTGTGTAGCAGGTGCTGGGGCAAGAGCCTAAAAAGAAGTGTAAGCAGCCTCCTGAAATGTTTAAGCTGCTTTTGCCTTTTAAAATGCAAAAGAAAAAGGGCTGCTTTGGCTTTTTGGCGAGAGTGTTTGTGGTCTCTGTGGTGGATTTATTATCTGCAGACTCCAGCTCTGCAGAGGAAAGGGCTTGTGGAGCGCTGAAGAGGCTCCCCGGCTCTCCCTGGGGTGGTGGAGTTTGAGGTTGTCTTGGTTTGAGGGATTTGAGGGGGAGGACGGATCGGATGAGGAGAGAGGAGGAAAAAAAAAACCTCGGAGCAGGATGAAAAACTTCCTCTGGACCTTCCACTGCCCTGGGCAGGGGTTTTCCTGAGCCGTGGGCTGGGGTGCAGCGAGTTCACCAGCCGCTAGTTTCCCGCAAACAGTGCAATGAGCTGGGAGTTCTCAGACCCCCCAGGGCTGAGCCTGTCCCAGGGGGAAGGGTGGCAGTGGCTTCCTGAGGTCCCAGGCTGGCTGGATGCTCCTTGGGTGTCTGTGGGGGGGGTTCCTCTGCACTTAGTTTTGGGGAACTTTCTGTTCCAGAAGGATGATCAGTCTTGAGAAAGCTCTGAGCAAAGGGCTGCCTGGGGTATCTTTGGTGCTCCAAAGTCACCAGTGGAGGGAAGGGATGGGACTGACTGTCCCCTTGTCCTTCATAGCTGAGCACAAGTGGCTGCAAACTTTTCTCATGTCATTTTGGGACTGGGCCACTGAGTTTCCTGAACTTTGTGGCCGAAGTTGGCTGGCCCGGCTTGTGCTGATGTGAGACCAGGCTTTGCCTCTCTGCCCATCAGCTGAAGCTGCTAAATCTACCGTTGGGAAGGCCATCCTATCTTTGATGGCCTCCAAAGAACCTTCCTTGTGCCACCTGGCTCTGCAGGGACCAGTCCAGCTGCCACCAGCTCAGCTTCCGAATGACAATTGAATTAGAGGAAATCTCACTTAAACATCACTCCCCCACCCCTGCCCCCGGCCCAAGGGCTCCCTGAACAATCATGAAATGAGATCTTTATCATTTTTATTAAAAGCTGTACACAAAGCATCACCATTAGGCTGGATGGGAGGAGGGAAAGGGGGGTAATTCCCTGATGGTTCCCTTCTTTGCTCCCCCCCCCCCCAATTTAATTCATAGTGGTGGGATGCAAAAGCTCCCCAGGGAGTGATGGATAGTGGGAAATGAAGAATATGAAGGAGCTTTATTGAGCCCATCAATCTCGGGCAAGGCTGCTGCGATCAAAGACCTGGTTTGTTTTGGCTGAGGTTGTGCAGAGGAGCAAAGAGATCAAGTTTCTGGGGAAACCCAGGGCACAGAGAGCTCCTGGCTCAGTCCTGGCCAGAGGAGCCAGCACCTGCCGAGCAGGGTGGAGAGCAGTGGCCTTGCCCTGGCTGGAGATGCTGATCCCGCTGAGGTTTTGGCAGACCTGCCTCTCCTCCTCCTCCTCTTCCAGGACACTGGGATTTGCAGGAATAGGGGAGTTAACTCTTCCCTTTGCCATGGGTGAGGATGAAGACCCTCATTGTGTGCTTGTCCCCAGCTCATCCTCAGTGAGGTCTCGGTCATCCCTGATGGTGTCCAGAAGGTGTGTTGGAGGCTCTGAAGCACCTCCTGATTTCCTCAGGTCATTCATGAATGATGACTGAGGTTTTGTCACCGTTTCAACAGCAAGAGACTTTCCCTTGGAGTGGGACAGCACCCACCTGATGCAGACAAGCAGGATGGTCTGAAGGATTTGAAGATCACCTGGTGCTGGGACAATGTTGACCTGCTTTGGTCCCATACCTAGCTAGAGACAGGGTCTGGTTGTGCATGATACTCTGGAGTAGGGGAGGGCAGCTGACACACCACCCAGGGAGCTCTTCAACTTGGTCTCATGATGCTTCAGAGTCAGGCCATGGCTTGCCCAGTGGGGCTCCCTGATGGCAGCGAGCCTCGCCCTGAGCCTTTCTCTCCTTTCCTTCCTGCTTGTTTGTGGCTGCCGTGTCCCCGAGCAGCTGCCAATCAGAGCATGGGCAAGGTGGCATCTCCTGGGTCCTTCAGAGGTGGGTCACATGGTAATGCAGCCTGGCTGGGCTCATGGGTAGGTGGATCTTGCTTTCTGCTGTTTGCCCTTCTTTGGGTGACCCCCTGTACAGGGGCAATCCCATAGTGGCTTTTGGAGCTGATTTTTCATCTGAACGCTGCTTGGTGGGGGAAACAGCATCCCCAGAAGATACCCCATGCCAGGGCTAGCTTGGCTCACTTCACTTGCCCGAACCCCAGGCCCAACTGCCAAGTCCTGCCAGACTTTGGTGACCTCACGGGAAGGGAAAGGGTCTTGCAGATGTGGGTGTGAACTTCACAGTCTCCTTCTACCTTTTTACAGAGTGTTACATTCCTGGGAGGTGAGGTCAGAGCTGCTTTTCTGAGCAGGCAAAACCAAGGGATGGTTCAAGAGCCCTATGTCTTGTTGCTGGAACATGCACTGGTGGGTTGAAGATGAGGTCTGGGGGCTGTCTGAGTTGGGTGTTCTTCTGGCGTTTGTCCTTCCCTGGTGGAAAGCAGAATGGTGCTGACAGCCTACCATGGACCAAATGTAGGGTGAAGGGGACCTTCTTCCTAGCTGAGTTTTGGTCCTCTTGGAAGGGAGGTGAAGCTCCTAAGTCTCATGTCCTGTCCTAAAGGCAGTCCTGGAGGGGACACAAAATCTGTCTGGAGGCTTGATATCCAGTGGAGCATCAGGCCACAGGGCAACATGGCCACGGTGGTGAGTGCCACTTGTATCTTCTGGGATGGGGCTGCCTGCAGGGCCAGAGCCCTGATTTGGGGGCATCTCTCTGAAGCTGACATGCTCTATCCATCACAGCCCCTGGTGAACACCAGCTGTACAAACAGCAGCCTGGAGCAAAGCTTCTGGCTCAGTCATCCATCTCCTACCCAACCCTCAGAGTCCCTGAGCAGCTTTGGAGGGGGTGGGGGAGTTCAGTGATGTCCCTGAGCGGTGGGATGATGTGTCCCCAGGTCTTGGGTTGGTTGGTTCCTGAGGCTTGGAGGCTGCCTGGCATTCAGGGACATCTTTGGGCACTGGCTTTGTGATAACAGTGGTGGATGAGGCATGTTGCAGCTTGTGTGATGTAGCTCTGGGCCGGTAGCGAAGGGTGTGGGACTCTCTGGGCCAAAGTCATCAAAAATGAATAGGGAGAAGGAGAAATTAGAGCTTGTTGGGTCTGGCACAGCAACAAATCCATCCTCCTTTTTATTGCTACAAAGGGAGAGGGGCTGAGGCTTCCTCCCAGGGTTGGGTGCTGCGTGGGGCAGCTGGTGGCACAGGGGACACACTGGGGACACGGGCTGCCTGGCTGTGGCAGGAGCTCATCCCCACTGTGCCACTGAGCCCAGAACTTGACCCTTGTGCTGGTTTTTGAGTCGTTGAGCTGTTAAACAACCCAAACAAAGGCTCCTAGTCTATCAGGGAACGGCTGGGGGATGATTAGGTGTGCCCTGAGCACTCAGGGTGTCTGGTGGGGAGAGGGGGGGTTGTGCCTTCTGCCTCCCTTCAAGCCCAGATAAAAGCTGGATCCTTGGAAGCGCAGTTGGGTTTTGAAAGCCCCTGGTCCCTCCCCAGCTGCAGGAGTGACCCGAGCAGATAAAACCTCTCAGCTTGGCGCCTCCATCCCTGCATTTTGAAGAGCCCGGGAGGATCCACCTTGGGAAATCTCAGTCACTTGCTGCCTCTGGCTGCCTCTCATCATCTCTCTCCAGGACACAGAGGAAGGAAGGAAGGAAGGAGGCAGCCATGGCAGCTAATGGCTCCGGTGGGATGCATGATGCTCTGCTGGAAACTGGCTTTGCTGGCACCGACGACCTCCTTTCTGACTGGTACATCTATGAAACAGTGGAGCCAGCCGTGTCACAGGATGAGTAAGTGTCCACATGTCCCCTGCCATCCCTGCTAGGGTCACCCTGGGCAGCTGCCAGCCTCCTGCCCAACTGCTCTAGCCCTTTTCTGGAGAGCAGCATCCCCTTGAGCTGCAATAGGGTTCATTCCCTGGGGCAGTGGGAGGTGATTCAAAAGGCTTGATTTGGGTCCCTGAAAATTCTTCATTTCTTTAGAGTGTTTCTGCCAAGAGCTGGGGCAGATTCTGCAGTGGGCACCTCTGTTAGTTATGCTCCCTTTTTCTTAACCCTCCCCAAAATGCAAAGTCAAGTGCACAGTGGTAGTCTGCCTCTCTGGCCTCCCTGAAGCCATTTGGAGTCTTTGCTGGCGTAGAGAAGGCTGTTCTGGTTCCACACTCCTGGGTTTGAAGGTATCCTCATGACACAGCCTTGGAAATCAGTCCCTTACCTTAATCTCACCACCCTCTTCGCCCCAGCTCTCTGTAAGTAGCCGTGCAGATTTGGGTTGGGGGTTAAGAGAGTTTGCAGCACACCCTGATCTGCTGGTAGGGAGGCAGTGCTGGGATGTTTCGCTGGGTGTCTGCACAGCATGGTGACCCTGAGCAGGTTTTTCACCCTTTTTTTGGGTCTCTCACTCCCAGCAGAACACTGAGGGGCTGGAGTGTGGCCAGAGAAGGGCAATGGAGCTGGGGAAGGGTCTGGAGCAGGAGTGTGGGGAGGAG
>JANHGL010012448.1:38204-69090 GCA_024611195.1 Ceyx melanurus | reverse complement strand
TCCACTCGCAGCTCCGAGCCCGGCGCGGCGAGGCGGGGGCCTTGCCGCGCCGGGGACGATCCCCGCCTGTGTGTCAGCGTGCGTTACACCCCCGCTGCCGCTTAACCCTTGGGGGGGAGAGCCGAG
Organism: Ceyx melanurus; assembly: GCA_024611195.1. Classification (NCBI taxonomy): domain Eukaryota; kingdom Metazoa; phylum Chordata; class Aves; order Coraciiformes; family Alcedinidae; genus Ceyx; species Ceyx melanurus. Next base: position 68,964 of record JANHGL010012448.1, on the reverse strand, counting down.
CAATTGCCGAGCGGGGAGCGCTGCGCCCTGCGTCGGCTCCAGGGCTGCTGCCAGGGCCCCACAGCGCCGGGCTTTAGGCCCCGAGCCCCGGCCGCGTCGGGAGGGGTGCGGCGGTGCCCAGCAGGGCGCTGGCTGCAGGTGGACGGCTCTTGTTGAGCGCCGGCCTTACAGTAGGGAGCTGCACTTTGACCTTCTTGTGCAACCGTCATAAAGGAAGTAAATATAGTTAAAGTAAAAATACAACCTGCCTTTCAATAAATGCTTCCTTCTGACAGGCACCATTTCACTAGGAAACTGAGCTATTGAAACAATTTGAACCGAAAGATAAACCGTAGCATATGGTACATTTTAAGGGGTATCAAGCTTAAAATAGCACCTATTATTTCAGTATTATAAGCTTTGCTCTTGCTTGTTGAGAATGGGTGGAATTAGAGCCTGGAGCTGTGTTGCAGTGGGATCAACACGGCACCTGGCTGGCAATGTCCAGGGTGGTCTGGCCTGATCACTGACTGAAGGCTGACACAGTGGAGACCTGGAAGACAACAAACTATGGGTTACCTGTGAGAAGGGATGGTTTTAAATAGGTCAGACACAAAGTATTCTCTGCTTAGGGTTGCCCAAACATGGGTGTTGACGCTTCCCCGAGTTGTGTTTGTGGTGATTGTTTCACTTGTAGTACTGGAACATTAATTAATTTGCTCTGTTCACTACTGGGCCCCAAGAGAAGTCCTGAAGTCCTTACCCTGCCCCAAGATAGGCAAATGTGTTTCCACAGGGGAAAGCTGTTCTGCTGAAAGCTTGTGGGGGAAACAAAAAGTGATTGGGGATTTTTCTTATGTAGGCCTCAAAAAGGCTGAGTACATGGTTTTCAATCAAATCTCTTAGAAATTCACAGCTGATGGTAAGGGATGTTACTGTTACAGGGTCTTCTGTCCTCTCACCTGCTGTAGGCTTTGGCTGCTGAGTAAAAGTGACAATGCTGAGCCTCTCCTAAGGCTCCAGTCATTTCACCAGGTGGCATCACTGGTAGGGACGCTTCAATTGTCTGCAGAGTTTAATAGTAATCTTTTTTTCTTGTTCTCAACTGTTTTGTTTCCTGCAGCTTTTCTTTCATTTGGAACTCAAGGGAGAAAAAGAAAATGCCCTTTCTTTCTCTATGACTTCCATCATATAACTTCCATTTTATCCATTTTTTCCTAAATTTCAATACTCCAAAGCAGCTGCAATTTTGCAGACATTGGAAGTCAAGTTGCCTGTGTCTTATGAGGCAGGAATGCTGCTTCCAGCAGGGTAGTCCCAACCAGTTTGCTGCTGCCACAGTTGAGCACGTTGCTAGTTTTAGCTATGGTGAAATTCTATAAGCAGCATACCAAAGAATGATCTAGAATAGAAGTCTGGTCACATTCCCAAAACAGTGGAAGAGAATCAGCTGCTCAAATGATTTATTAATGGTAAAAAGCCAGAGTTAAGCTAAAACAGATTGGAGGTGTAGAGTGGCTGCAAGTTTGTTTTCATGGCCTCTAACCAGTACAACCCAGTCCTGGGCTGCTGTGCCCCAGGAGTGCTGGAGGAAGAGTGACAAGAGAGGTAGATTAAATAATCAGGTAGCCACAGTAGTCAGCAAAGGGTCAGAGCAGCCTGTATCCTACTGCTTGTGCTCTAGGGCAGCTTGAATATAGTTTACAGTTGTATGCCAAACTGGGAATAACCCCCAGAAATGGTGGTGCCCTCACTCTGGGGCTCTCTTCAGGGTGCCCCATGGTGGAGCTCCTGGGATAGGTAAAAAACTTGACAAAATTACATGAACAACTGAGATTCATTACAACTTGTGCATTATAAGCCTGTAGGATTCATTACTGAATAATTTATCTTTTTATACTCTCTCTCTGCCTCTTGTTTGACATTGGAAGTGACTTTCCAGACTGGATTCTTCAGGACTGGGATTCCAGCTCCTCTGTACTGCTCACCTTGTGTTTCAAGTGGTATAAAAGACCAACTTGCTTAAAAATCCTAGTAATGGATTACTGGTGTTGGTGCAAAAATGGTCAATATACACCCATCAGCAATTACATCAAAAGTTCTTGACCATGAGGGGCACCTATGGATTCTGTCTAGTGTCTAAGAGGAAGAAATCAGGAGCTATAAAGGAAAAAATATGGACTGTCTGTTGCTTTAACCTGCTCCTTTTTATTATTATTAAAAGCACTTTTCCCCCCCAAACTAGCCTACACAGATCATGGTAGAGAGGCTGTGCACAGCTCCTGGGAGTCTTAACTGACCAGTCAGGGCACTGAAGTCCCATTAATAAACAGATGAAGAACTGGTAGTGATACTTGTGATTTTTGTTCTCTTTTCCTGACCCTTTTTCTGCTTCCTACCCAGCCACTCGTCATTTAAAATGTGGAAAGTTAGGTTTTAATCAGTTATACCTTGATTCCACAAGTTCAGTCAAACAAGATGACAGAATCCACACATGTTTTGGGTTATTTTGTGGTATCCCACCCTACCTTTTTGCCTTGGACCCCATTTGTTTGTTTTTTTTCTTGAGGGGCAAAAGCACTCAATGAACAATATGAGAAATAGTGTCAGGAGGAGCCAAAGGGAGGGTTGAAGATGATAAATCCTCTGCAGAAGCTCCCAGTTGGTAAACTTGAAAGTCTGTGCTGATTGCTCTGCAAATGGGTGTCATTCTGCCCTAACAAGTGTTGAGCAAAAGCAGTGAGACTTCATATGCATGTGGAGTACAAATGTTTGACAATCTGTAGGGAAAATATTCCTGCTTTAAGTATTTTACTTTGAATTTAGGGGCAAATGCAGCCTTATTACAGATATGCACACAGAGATAAATTAAACAACTTCAGTGCCTCTTTGCAGTCTAGGCACTTTACTGTCTTCTTCTTGGAATTTCAAAATACTTGGTCTTAAAATCATCCCATGTACTTCATCTGTCCTTAGGCAAATCCCTGAAGAAGTCTAATGCTCCTAAGAGGCAGGGATTAATATTCAAAAATAAGTATGGTATGTTCCAAGAAAATGTCTTAATCCTTGCCCTGTAAAATAAAAAGGGATGAACGGTAGATTTGGAAAGCAACTGTACAGTCCTTTTTATTTTCTGGAAGTGAACCTGCCTCCACTCCTGTTTCTACTTCAGGACAGGGTCCACCCTGATATGTACTAGCCTGGCTGGTTCTGCTCACTACAGAAGCACCAGCCCTTTGCCTACAGTTCAGTGTTTGGCCAGAGCACCTCCATGGACCTGCTATGGAATTGAGATGGCAAAACCACCCACTCATGGAAGTGTTTGCATCTGCATAACAGTTACTGGAACTCCCAAAGTGAAGCAAAAACCCACCCACTTATTAAAATACATTTAATTACAGTGAGATAGGATTGAATAAATGTATTACATGACATCTTAAAGGACATCCTCTTTTTAAAAACAAGGTATTTAACATCTAGTTATTAACTGAGAAATACACAGAAAGGATTTGTTGGAGACAATTTACAAGCTGATTTTCCAAAAGAAAAGTTAGCTGAGCACACAACTGCCTTGAGAATCTTCTCTAGTCTTTAGGAGGCAGTGAGAGAACCATGTCACTAGCACATACTACATGCAGTTCACATGGGAGTCACTGAGCTGTGGTTGTGCTGAGGGATTCCAAAGTCCATGCAACTCAATGTTCTGTGCCCAAAAGAAGACCCCAGAGAATATCATGTGGGATAAAGGATTATTGTCTAAAGGCCTTCAAGGCTTTGCAGTATAAAAGAGCTGGGGAATACTGGTTTTCCTTCCCAACTCTTCTTAATCTAACTCACCATGTGTGTTACTGCTGGCCAAGATAGGAAATACCAATATCCAGACTCATCAGGAAGGGAAGAGGGAACCTTAGGGAATTTTGCTAAGAAAGAGGAGCACTTGCATAAGGAGATGGAAGATTCCAACTACTCACCCCAGCAGCTAGCAGGTATTTCTTAAAGTAAATCTTCTGAATGGAGATTACTACAAATGTCCAGATTTACAGCTGTGGAAGAGACAAGCAGCAGATGTGTCAACAAAAGTTTGTGTTGTAGTGGTTATGAAAAATTTCATGTGCAAGTGTACTCGATTCATGGAGAAAAGAAAGATAAAAAATAAAATAAATATTAGTGGTCCTTCTGGTCACTACAACTGGCTTCAATAACATATTTTGAATTTAGCAAATTATTAGAGCCAACTGGGCAAAATAAAAATGCTTTCATCTCTAAGCAAATTAAAGTAACTTTGGGAAAATTGAATCACTATTTCCAAGTGATACTCTGTCGGAATATGCCAAGAAAATGTGCCTACTGATAGGTCTCATTACTGGAAATCCAATTTGCACATTTTACAGTCAGCATTTGTTAGACTCTAGCTGAAGTATTTCTTTTTAGTGAGAGGTGACTTCGGCAGTTTTTGCTTCAGTTGTTCTGGGATTCTCTGTGAGCAAAGCACTCCCCTGCCAGGGATGTTTTCTCCACAGTAGCCCTTCAGACCACCTGAAGGGTGCACTAAGGGTGCATTAACCCTACAGCTACTCTGGTCCTGGGCTCTTGAGCGCCCTCTCGATTCAGAGCTGCCCTAGTTCTCTAGAGCTTCCCATCATCGTTCAGTCTCTGATGTTCTCTCCACGACTCCTCACCGTTTACTTTTTGAACAGTGTAGATCACCGGTGCCCCTCCTTCTTTAGTCCTCTTCTGGATTCCATTTCTCCCAGCCATGTAGAAACACCAGCTGGTGCTTTGCCTGCGCACAAGCTTGGTGGCCTGCTGTGCTCAGGAGGCAGCTTCTGCTCGAGGCTCTGCACAGCTTGCTCCATCACATGCAGTAATGGCCCCTCAGTCACCCTCGAGGGGTGTTGTTAGGGTGACTTAACCTGAGATGTAAAGGCCACAGAATATTTCCTTGTCCATGTTCTCTCATCACTATGCGCTTCCTCATCTCACCAATTCTCTTCTGTGTATCAGATGAATCCAAGAGCCAGAGGTGGGAACCTAGCTGGTGTGATGCTATTACACTCTCCATGCTCTTAAAATGAACTCCTTAAAGAACTGAATATTGCTTGATTTTTCCCCAATCAATACCATAACACAGCATTCTTAGCTCATTGCCTTTCTGCCCCAGCAAACAGGTTTTTTTTACTTGATGCTTGGTTAACAATTGCCCAGTTAGGGGCTTCCCCCACTCACTCACCTTCAAAATTACAACAATAAAAACAAAGAACAGCAGATAAATCCTCATCTTGTTAGTTCTTGGTCAGTGCTAAGAACAGGTACAGTTAATGCCACGTCAGTTGTGAAACAGCAGTTGCTGTAGATGAAAACATTTGTCCTATGGAATTTGGTAGGCATTTATTTTACCACAATGCCTAGAGACTGTACATTACAGGAACAGAGCTGGACACATTCTTTGTCCCTGTGTCCCATCTAAATCAGTCAATAGCCCCATGCTACCCCTCTGTAAAAATAAAAGAGTTATTGAAATAAGAGGATTGTGTGTGTGTCTGAATATATGCAAAATAAGGAATGTCAGCTGAAGTACAATACATGGGTCACAATCCAGATTCTTCTAGACTTGGACTGGAAGAATAATCACACGTGCAGCATTTCTGAAAGTTATTTTCAGACGACAAAAATGGCTAAATCCTTTTCCCTGCACCATCTCTAGCTCATAGTCTGCCAAATGCTCTTACCAAACCTTATGGGAGGATAGGATTCCACAGGCAACCTGACTAATCTCAAGGAGATTATAAATAAAACAGACACAAAAGACACCAAACTGGGAAGCCAGTGTAGACAGAAGAGGTATGGAAACATCATCATTTAAAAAAAAAAAAAATCATTAAAGAAATGTAGTAAAGGAGGTTTGTTTTAGTTGTAATGAAATGAGATTGTACCTAAACCTTTCTGTGGCTTTGGAATTCAAAAAGTATGTAAGCAAGATTTTGCCAAGTTGGGTTTTTAATGTCTTCTCTGTAATAACTGATTAAAATAAATCATTCTGTAGCTTCTTTATTGAGCTGCCTCAGATTTAATGAAAACACAGCACGAAAGGCTATTACACAAGGGGTTCTTTTCTGAATTCTCCAGCAGTCTTAAATAGTCAGGGATATGATTCCAGACTATAGGTTACTTTCTTTACCTAAAATATATTCCCTCAATCAGAGACAATTCAAGGACTTGTCCCTATTCCTTTAACGAGCTTTTGCTCATTTTTGAAACTCCAGACAAATCAAATAACTCAATTAAATATGGGATGTGTTCCCACAATTGAGAGAAGCAGCCAGTACATGTTTTGAGGCAAGTCAGACAAATATTTTCTCTCTCAAAATACAAGAAGGGGAAAACCTGCAACGCAAAGGAATTGACACACCCAGATGAAGGGTCACTTTTGTATGTTACATTGTTCTTTATTGGCAATTTTGTCTATATGCAGTACTCTTGCATTACCACAAAAGTATAACAATATTGCTCTCACTATTACTTCAATTTCTAGCTAGGACAGTAAGCCCAGGCATCTGTGTAAACTAACCATTCATTAACGACCAGACTAAATGGGAGCCAACAAATAGAACATCTTCTTTAGGAGAGGTGATTATAGTTAGGGAAGGAACAGACAATTTTTATGTTCTTGTGTAAGAAAGTCAAATTGTTTTTATGAAACTCTACAACTTGTTTCTCTTAATTCTTCTGAGCAGACCTAAAAAGCCAGACAGTTTTGCTGCTACCTTAATTATAAATATATATATTTTACAGATAGTGGGCCAGTAATTATACTCATTCATTACTATTTTTTGACATGAAGCCATCTAAGCAGAATTATATGACTTGGCAGTCTGAAGCCATCCTTGCTACACCCTCATCCCCAGCAAGAACCCATCAAAAGTAACATCCTTGTGACTTCAAGAGCTACATGAGGTTGCATACAGGTGAATACAAGTGTTAGCAGGGCCACACAACACACTGGCTCCTGCTCTGTACTGGTACCAGTGTTTCCACTGACTCAAAGAGAAAAAAAACCAAACAGCCTGTTCAAGGCCAAGTTGCCCCCTTCTTAAAGCTTTCCTGTGATTCACAGAAAACAGAGCCCTTAAACCTTCTGGTGCAGTTTGCCTGACTTTAGATGTTCCAAATTCAAACTTTCTCAGATCATCTCTCCCACAGCAGCCACACTGGGAGTAGTGATGCCACCTGCATCACACAGAGACTGAATCACTCTCACCCTGTAGAAACCAGAGTGATTATTTTGGTCTAATCATTATTTGATAAGTTCCTCAGTACTTTGTCACTTGGGGTTTCCAGATCATTCTCTTGCAGATCCAAATATCAAATTTCTTTCTGTTTAAAATAAAAAAAAAAAACAGGGATTTTTTTCTAATTCACACTTTCTAACAACTGTATATCCTAGCTCTAGCCTTTAGAAGCTAGTGACAAGTGATGTCATGAGCATGTTAAATTATGTTAAATGCTGAGGATGCTGCTGAGTAAAATGCAGAGTCCAAGGTGAAGCTGTGAGGCTCTCTGGAAAAGAGCTGAGCATGTTAATACAAAGTAAGTGAGAAAATTCAAATGCCAAATCTCAAATGTTATTATTAGAGTTATGTTACAGAACAAAAATGTGGTTTAAAAGTGCACTGACTAATAAAACCCTTGTCAAACATCAAATAATAGAGGAATGAGGTATTAAATATAAACAATGCCATGGTTTTGGAACAGTAAATGTCAGAATTTTCAGGTGTTTGTGGCAAGTGTGTACACAACTACTAGAACAATAAGAAGAAGCATGAGTTAGACCTGACCAGCCAGAGAGACACTGCTGCCTGATTTGAAGATTGATTTACAGTTTAGCTTCTAAAATGTGAAGGAGATTAAATGACAGTTTATTGTCATAAAAAAAAACTTACTTTCTCAAACTGCACTAAAAGCCTGTTACCTTCCCATTCTTGGTACCCTGAACCTAAAAGTGAATGAAAACCTATAAATAAACTCCAAAGCCTGTTGAATCTTATTTTAAGAAGTAAAATAACAAACATAAATAAAGAAGAACACCCTAGCAGATAAAATAATGACTAATAATTCACATTCTCAATAACATTTCTGAAACATGCCTTTTAAAATGAGTTCAAGAACAATTCAAACCATGAAAACTGCAGCAGATGTTATGCAGGGAAAGCCTAGCACACTGCTGAGTCTGGGTAAAATGATCCATTCCCTTGCTGAACAGAAAGAAGCAGAATCTACTAGCTGTTTGTAGAACAGGTAAGGAGAGGGAGATTCATTTCTTTGGCTCAAGATGAAAGTTCACTGAAGAGAATTAATGCAAATCAGCTATCTGGACTAAAACACCTAATAAAGTTTTTTCCTCTGTGTTCTCAGTCCAGTGGTGTATGTTGTCCTAGGATTTGAGCTGCAAGAACTGGGCTGAAGGGTCTCTGTTTACCCCATCCAAGCCTTGGTGCCAATGAAACAGATTTCATGCTATTGAGCCTTCTGGAATTTTAGCCAGACCCAATTAGTAAAGATAGATTTCTGTGCAGGGAATGGTGAAATGTGCTAGTCCACAACATCCAAGGCTCTGAAGCATGCAGAGAATACACTCGTACTCTCCAAAACACACAACTTTCTTCTGAAAGGACTCACAGAGAGATGGATCAGGCTGTACTCCCATTTGCTCCCCAGTCTCTCCACTGAGACTACTGCCAACTGTACCTACTGGTCAGTTGTGACAGTCTAGTTGTAACTTGGACTCAGCCTAGAAGTGAGCCTCTTGAACCTCTTGGAAAGTTGTGTGTGAAGCCAAATACACAGATTTTTAGTATCCCAGTTATGCATAAACCTGAAACCCTACAAAATCCTTACCTGCAGACACCCTCTGCAGCATTGAATCCCTCAAAAGACCAGTTTTTGCCTCCTTTCTCCATTTATTACTCCCTGTTTGCCTTTCAGCATTCTCTTCACCTCTGGCTCACTTCATGCCTGAAAAAACTTCATGAAATCTCATTTTCCTCCCATCCCCTCACATCAGTGCTTCTGTGAGAAGGCTACACAGAGGCTTGCAGTTCAGCACAACACTACCCAAGAAAAAGCAAACTGTGCAGAAAAAATAGAAAAAGTCAGAGATGTTTCTAATGGAACTTTGTATTTCAGGCTCTGTTCAGTGCTTCCCACTGTCCCAGATAGCGACTATCTCTCTTTATGCCCTAATTATTTCTAAACTTAGGTCTGAATCCTTTTACACATCTGGAGATAGATGCCTAAACACCTTTTTTAGAATCTAGGTCTGGCTTGGGAGACTTCATCCTTCAATTGTTGTGACCAAACTGCAAACTTCAGCTTCATCATCTGTTTACCTGTCCTCATGAAAGGATCTCTGAAACTTATCTCCAGCTTTCACATCTGTGAAGAAATCACCACCTCATTAGCCAGGATAACTTTGTCCTGCCACTGGTGATTGAGAAAGCTGCAGTTCAAAACTTCTTTGTGCTTCTCTAACTGCTCCATCCCCACCCATGAACTGCAGCTGCAGATGGGATCTGGGGCTGTGTTCTTAGCCTCATGTCTAGTATTGAGACAGGGTTTTTAGTAGACACTGGAGTGTAGTGGAGTGAGTGTGAGAAAAATCTGGAATAGCAGTTTGAGTTCATGCTAATAAAACATGTTAAGCATGTCCAAGATATTTCAGCTTTATAAAAATAAGTAACTCTGTTTTCCCTTCTTACTCAGTTATATCAAAAGTGTCTCAGTGATTCCCAACCTTGATAGGTCAGGTAATGGAACACAACGTAAGTCACCTCAGTAGGTTCATGAGGTACAAAGACTGGGCAGGGCAGAATGGCACTGATGGCTTAGCCTAGACATTTAGGTGGAGCTATTGAACCTTTCTTAAGAAACTGAAGAGTTCTGAAGTCAGACTGGTAACCTGCATCCCCACATGGGAATTTAAATCTTCCACGTGGAAGTGCTACACAAGCAGAAAAATTCTCCAGACCTTTTTTTTGGTAGTTTTATGATGGATCTTCAGAAATACAAAAAGAAATTATCTTTTTGCATTAGAGCAAAGAAATGTCTTTCCTGTAGGAAATGATTGATTTAGCAGGGAAAAGAGGAAACCAACTGCAGTATTGAATACATACATGGAACAAGAAATTAAAGGCATACTATTTTAATCTTAGTGCATTTATAATAAAGCCAGTTTAAAAGTTTAGATTGAGAGCCTGTTAAATGTAGCAGGTAATTCAAAATGCCACTTTCTTTAATCTCTGTGGGTAAAGCTTCATCTCAGATAGTGACACCACACAGAAAGACTGTGTATGTGTATAGTACATCTCACATGAACATTTCCTCCCCGCATACTTGATTTCACACAGTTAGAGCACTGAAATAAACAGCAGTGCCCAAATTGTGGTCTTGCTTTGCCACTCTCCAGCTCTGTGGGTCTGGATAAGAAGTTTAAGCTCTCTGCCATCACTTCCCTGTTGGTAAAATACATCTTGTCTTGGTTGTGCAACATGCTTGGACTGCTGGGAAGTGCAGTGGAATAATGCAGATTTATGCCAGTTCCACTAAGCACACAGTCAAAGTACTAATTAAGAGAGCAAATCCCACACGAGCCTAAAACTATGACATTTTATTAAGTATTTGATTTAAAACCAGGAGTTAAACTGACTTTAAATTCGATCTATGGGGGTGGAATGAAAGATGTCAAAATTGAAATGTTGAGGAACAGACTCAAAACTGAGGAAGAGAGGAAGGGGAGACAGGACAGAACAGTATCACATGGCTTACAATCTCTGTATTTATTTCTGGAATAAAAAAGAAATCAATGCCTATAGTTTGGATTGACTTTTTCAGAAGAGATACCTCTGTCTCCTGAGATGCAAGACACTAATGTAATGAAGCACTATTTCCTACATTCATTATTGTATTTATCTTTCTTAGCCTGTGGGAAACAGAGAAGCTAATTGTACAAAGCATACTATCTAAATAAGTTACCAAGTTTTCATTTTTTCCTACTTATTCAAGGTTCTTTTTTATTTTCTTTTCCTTCTTACATCTTCCTTCCCTTTCCATTTTCTTTATTCTAGTTTCCTTCAGCAGATTTTACATGGGTTTTTTTTTCTTTATTCCATTTTCTCTGCTTTTCATTATTTAGAATAAAAACACTTACTTAGATGGATTATGTTTTATTCTCTTTAATCTTTCCTGCATATTTTCAATTTCTCCATCTTTCTCTAGTCCTTTACTTCATTTCTGGGCTCTTTTCCACCACCCATTCCCTGGACCTCTACAGACTCATGTTGGAGACTTTACCCTCCTTCCCTGCAGCTACCACTTTTTTTCTTTGAAACTACTGGTATGTTTCTAACTTTCCTCCTCCAGGGCTGACACTTTTCACCTTCCATGTATCTTTTGTTTTGTTTGCCCCACCCAGATTCAAATCACTGCTGCACTTTCACCTCATGCATTTTCTGCTAGTCTCTTTTCTCTCTTCATTGCCACTAACTGCAAACACATCCCACTGTCCCCAGGTGCAAGAGGTGACATTTCAACCTTTTCTTGGCTCACTTCTTCAGGCAGTTGGAGCTTGCAGATGTCTTTCCAACAGCTGCCCTCTGTCCTTACCTCTGCCAGATACCAGATCAGTTCACATTGCCATGGACATGGCCATCAGCCACCACCCAAGTCCTCTCTCACCATCATACACCCCACAAATGTGCATCATTGCTCTAAATCAGTGGTTCTCTTCAAACTGCTATAAAAACATGATGAGACACATCGGTGGTGATCACCCCAAATGCCACCAGTTGCATTCCAGCTACCACAGGAGTCTCCTTAGTTCTGGCCACATAGGTTTTCCTATAATGAACCAGCTATGTAGTTACACCTTCTGAGTGTATCCTGCCTCCAAGGTTACTGAAGTCCCAGCTGCTGTTCTGTGAAATCTGTGTCTGCTGGTGCAACTCTGCTGTAATTTCCCTAGTATCACAATGAACTGCAATCGGCTTCTTTATATGAAGCCAAATATTCCTTCTTCATATGAGGAATGCCCAGGATCACACACTCATCATTAATTTACACAGTGAAAGGTGCTCTTTCATTCCCCTTTTCAACACTTAATGGATGAAGAACTGTATTTTTTTTTAGCAGAATAAAAACCACTGCCAGGGCACTTAAAATGTCAGACGTCCTATTTCTTCTTGCTGATCATTTGATCATCATATCTTTGGCTGTTGGCAAACAAAAGATACTGAGTAAATTAATTACAATAAGAGTATCTTGCAGAGGCAGGTGGATTTATGGCCATGATAACTAAAATTCTGTATGTTTGCCTATCCCCCTTACCCCTGTATAGTTCATGCCACTTGAGTGTTCTTCTTTTTCCTTATGGCTTTCATCAGTCTTCCTGTGGGATCCATCGTGCTGTATTGGCACATACAATTGTCCCTTTTTTCCTTCCTGAAATTAAAAAAAAAAGGGAAAGGATAAACCAATAATACCTTTAGGTGAATACTGGACAAAGTCCTGGAACTAAAGTGCTTATCAATCAGTGACATTTTGGTGTGCATAAAGAAAAAACTAAAACAAGTTGAACTGAAAAGCTCAGGGGGCCCATTTACGATTTCTACAAATATTTTAAGAGTGGAAATAAACTCAATATATAAATATACAAATCACCCTAAGCTAATATATATAGTTGAGTTAGAAAATAAAAACCAAAATAAGGAGTACTGCTGCTCTACCTTTGGTTGCATTTCCTATAGTGGCATAACTTTTCCCAGTCAAAATACTTATTTGTGACTGCCCCATATGGAGCATTTTATTGTATTTTTGACCCTATATTTACTCTATTTGAACTTTTCCATATTTTTTAATTAGTCATTCCTCATACAGGGGACCTAGATGAGCTTTTTATCAAGGAAGTTCTAATCAGTAATTTGCCTGTTGAAGGGCACTGTTTACTGCAGTAAAAAAGGAATCTTTTCTTGCTCTGTACAGGTTATACTTAAGGCTGAGCTAAACATCTAGCAAGATTGACTTTAAGGGTTAATTTATTAAAAAATACTGCTTGCCCGATTAAGATGTATTAAATAATTTATTCTTTTTTTAGAATCTCCATGCCAGAACAATAAAAATTTAACAGGAGAAAGACTGCACGTGTGTCCACAGAGAAGGAAAGCATCTTCCCTCTTCAGACAGAGAGATCTGATCTCCAGGCTGTATAAACAGCATGACGAGTAGCACCATAAAACACTTAAGGTCACAGCTTAGGGCATTTGGAGGACAGCTCTCCGGGCCATGGTGTGCAAGGATGGAGGTCAGTGACAGGAGGGTAAACCTGTGGACTGCATGGCTGCCCTGTGGCTGCTGTGTCACTGATGGAAGACATGTAACCAAGGCATGGGCGCCTGCAGCTCCAGCAAACCTCCTTCCACTTAGACAATGGCTCCTGCTGTATTGTCTCCAGCTGCCGGTTGTGAATCTTATTCATTTGCGTCACACAAATTAGTGAGATTTGTGCACTCTGACCCGCTGCCCCAAATGGAACTGCCCTCCCTGATCCCCATCCACCCTCACGTTGGTGTGACTTCACCTCCCGTGACTGTGTCTGCCAGATGCTACCGGTTGTCTCCCATTGACCCGCAGATGGCTGGGGAGCCGCAGAAATCCCAGGAGACGCCGCACTGAAAAATTCATTCTCCAGCTGCGGCCTAAGCATTGTGGTCCCCGGCACGACGCGTCTCGCCGCCATCGTTAGGCCGGGTGCGCCCCGTCTCGCCCGCTGAACAAAGGCACGGGGAGAGCCTCCCGGGAAGGGCCGCGGACCGGCACCGAGAGGCTGCGGCGGGAGGCAGCCATCTCTGCCCTCAGAGGACTCTCTCTCGGGCTGCAGGCGTAGGCGGGGAACCCCGGAGCAGCGTCTCTGCTGCAGAACCCTCCGTGGTGTGGGGGGGAAAGCCCTAGAGCAGCCTCCGTGCTGCAGAACCCCAGGGGGTGCGGTGAGGCGGCTCTGATGGCGGGAAAGGCTCCCCTCGGGGCTCGGCTCGGCGCGGGGCTGTGCGGGGCGGCGGCTGCGGCGCCGCCCCCTCCTTCTCTCCACCCCTCGCCCCGCACAGGCAGCGGCGGGCGGCCGGGCTGGGCAGCATGAACGCGGCGCCCTGAGGGGCCGGCGCAGCGAGGCTCGCCCCAAGCAGCCTCCTGCGGGGGGCCGCGGCCGACGGATCGGACTCGGCTGGGACCTGCCATGACTTCCCTGGCTCCTCCCATGGTATGAGCCCGTGTTCTACTCCCCCCGCCGCCTGCTTTTGGTCTTTCTCCGCTCCTAGGCTGTCAGATGGGATAAAATACACCCGGGCGTGCGAGGCTCGGCGCTGCCGCGAGGGAAGCGGCGAAGGCAACCGGTAACGGTGGTCGGCTCGCCCGGAGTCGAAGATGATGAGCTGGCGGTGGTCTTGCCAGCACCGGAACGGCGGCTCTTCCGTCCTGCTGCTGCTGCTGGTGCTGCTGTGGCACTGCCGGGTCCGGCTGGCCGGCGCCGACAACGCCAGCCAGGCGTACTACACCGCGCTCATCAACGTGACGGTGCTGAGCCCCGAGCGGGGCGGCCCCACGCTGCTCAGGATCGACCGCGGCCGCTACGGGCAAGATTCCCCCAAGGTGGAGGTTAAGGGCCTGCTGGTGACACCCGTCCCCATCAACGGAGGTAACGCGTCCTGTGCGGCCGCCGGTCGCTTGCTGTCGAGTGCCTTCTTTACAGGGTGGTTGGCCTTTGTCTGGGCTTTGCAGACTTTCCTAGAGAGCGGTGATAAAAGAGGAGAAAGCGCTTCCCCAGAGGAAAAGAAAAATTAAAAACCATGATCTGAGAGTGCTGGCTGGAATAGCAGCTTTGGAAATCCTGGATCACAGTGGGCTGGTCACGCTGAGCGATGGTGTTACTGCTAAACCATTACAGGGGAAGGTAGGGATAGGTAACAGTGTTTGGTTACAGCAATGCCATGAATCTCAGAACAGCTGCAAAGCAGTCTCACTGGGATAGATCCACATCTGGATGGCTTTTGCAGTTGCATGAAGCAGTGATTGTTCAGTGTGCATTTCTGAAAACAATGCAGTTTAAGCTGCACATCAGGTCTTGGAAAGACTAAAACCATCAAGCTGTTACTCATGGCCAGTCTAAAATGAGTGTAATTACGGCGCTGAACATTGTAGTGCTTCCAAACTAGTTTTAATTAAAGTAAAGCTGTTGTGCATCAGATATTTGGGTTGGGGTTTGTCTGGGGTTTTTTTTTTTGACAAATACTGAGAACACTATATAGAGAACAGTAATTTGAACAAGTGAGAGTATTATCTTCATTTTTGCCTGAAATGAAACCAAGTGGTTCTGTCTTAATGTTGTGTTTATAGCAGCATCTTATTTTAAAATCCCTTCTTGACATTTTCTAAACTGCTATCTTTAATAAATGGACCACCTGATTAATCACAGTGTCTCCTGGATAGTAAACCTCTCAATAATGCATTAAGTGAGGTAATGTAGTCAGTTAAGACTAGACTAAGGGTTGGTTTCATTGTTTTTTGTGGTTTTTTGTTGTTGTTGTTTTGTGTTTTTTTTTTAAAGAATTTACAACACAAAGCCTATTGTATTATTAAAAGCTTTTTGAGAATTTACCAAATCTTAAGATCAGAAAAATACTTTGATGCTTCTTCAGAATAAAATGCATCTTGCTGGGCTGTCTGCTGTAAACGTCTGTAAATAGGTATGAAGCAGACTGTGCATCAGCAGATGCTTCCCAGTTTCATTGAAGCTTTGTTTCATTACCTTTTCAAAGTGTTAATACAGCACATTTTTGGGTGGAAGGGTGAGGAAGCAGAAATCATTGAGCAAGTCTATTGTGAAATGATTTTCATTTGTATGTCAAATCCAACCTTCCCCATGGTCTCAGGGTCAGCAACTACCAAATACTCTCAGTCTCTTTTTATTCTGCTTCCTGGTGTTCCTCACTGAAACACCCTCCCCCATAACCTCCAGGGTTGGGCACATAAACAGTTATTGCAAGCAGTAGTCTTAGGGTTTTTTAAACTGCTGCATTTTAATATACCCAAGGTAACAAAGTGCTTGATTAAAAAAAAAATAATTGTTTTAGTAGCTGAATTATTTGTCAAGAAAAACATATATTAATTACTTTTTACCCTGCTGCTGTAATGTTTTCTGCTTTCTTTTGATATAGTCTCCTCTAAAGTGTGATTAAACATTGAGGGCGTCTGACAGATTTTTCACTGGAGGCTGATAATGAGAGAAGAGCTAAATAAAATTCAGAGCATGCCATAAACAGCATTTTTATATCTTAGTGCTAAGTATTTTGATTAATAACTTCGGTGAGAAAGCACAGCAGGAATTGTGAAATTGCAGACCTCAGTTTCTGCAGTTCTGACATGCTGCAGTCATTAAACTTTGGAGATTTTGCCTTATGTTTATCAACAGAAGATTGTTAAAGCAAACACTGCAGCAGTTGTCTTCCTTTGAAGTTCCTCTGAGTTGTTCCATGTAGGCTGTTACATGCTGTATAATTGTATTTGAATTTTGCTGAGGCACGCCTCACGTGGCTTAAAAATATTTAATGTAGTAGAAAAGACTGGAGTACTTTATGCATGTATTAAGATGTTTTTGAACACTTAAAAGGTCTTATGTTTCTATTCTTCCACTTTTATATCTAGATTTGATAAAAGATGATGATGTCTTCCTGAAAGTGATTGCTCCAGTGCCTTTTTATCAGCCTGTTAATATTGCTGTAGAACTTGTTTGCAAAGTATTTGTTCTAATAGCTCTCAACACAAGTAGCTAGCACCTACCTCTGTTGTTAGAGCAGTGAATGCTAACCCAGCCCTCTGATCCAAAGAAGTGGACTCTATGACTGTCCATAACAATTTTTGAAGATACCTTGACTCTGAAACTGCTCTGATGTCGTGTTCACCCATTCTTGGGCTATCCCTTGAAATTTTTGTACAGATGGGTGACAGCACTTTGATGGTATAAACCAGGGCATCTATGCTTCTAAGATGCACTGTCCTTAATGTCATATTTTGCATGCTGTACTAAGACCCCTTTTATTACTTTCAGGGAAGTAAATTAATTTGCTAATTCAGGACTTAGGACCAATGGTTTACTGCTGAATATAAGCTATTTGTTACATCACAGCCTGTGATTTTAAGCATTATGGCTGTTTTTTTGTTAGCTTGTTCTTAATGGTGCCCAACAGTTTGTGTACTCTTTCTCAAAGTTGCCAGTCCCATGTGGTTACCTGTCCTTTATATCTTGGTGCAGAATGATGTATTCCATCACTTCTTTTTCTTTAGCATAATTTCTGTAATCAAATTCAACCTTGTCATGTCAATACATGTGTTAAAACTCCCTGTTCTTTTTATAGACCCTCCTATGAAATTGATACTGGCTTTCAAAAGTAATACTGCCCTAGAAGTGATATGGCTGTAATTTACTTGACCGCTTGGGAATGTGGCTTTTGAAAGTGTAGCTCCAGTGAGCTGTCAATCACAGCTGGGTGTAAATCCAGCACCTGTCTAGGCATCTTTTTCAAGTGCATTAAGTGCACAATAGCAGCAGTTTCTCTATTAATCACTCTTCTGTTCTTCCACTTCTGTTTCTTTTCTTACTTTGCTAATATTTTTGTCTTTTAAATTTCTTATTAGAAGAGTGTTTCAAACAGCTTCTAGACAAGAAGATTATCAAAGATTGCTCCTCTCCTCCATGGAAAGATAATAGTGAAATGCATCTTCACAGCCTGATGCAGCTTTTCTGGTAGTTCTGTTCAGGTTTATAGTGCCTCTTCTGTGAGGTTATTGAGCATTTCTCACTTAGTCCTGTTCTTAGTTACTTGTGACTTTCTGGAGCTAGCCTTTTCAGCCAAAACATCTCACAGTAGCTGCTTAGGTACTTGTGTAAGTGTTCAGCCCTGTGACGCTTCAGGCACCTCTGTTTTTACTCATCTTTGATATCAGGTGCCTGCCACAGCTGTGGTGCTGACCTTTAGATGTCAGACATATTCCTCTTGCTAGGACAAACCAAACTAGAAGAAAACTCATTTTAACAGTTGTTGGTAAAAACTGCAGCACTTTGGCATAGTTCCCTCAAAAATGCTCTGTGGTGAACAGGACTCTTGTGTGTAACTGCTGAGTTTGGGTTGTTGTGTGTTATTCTGGGTTTGGATATGCAGTTGAGGACTGGAAACATCAGTCTTGTCTGCTCCCTAAGTCCCCTTGCAGATGGTCGACTCTTGCCTAGTGGGAGGGTTTGTGTGGGTTGGCTGGTTTGGGTAGCAGGCAGGATAACAAAGAGTTGAGAGGGGACTGGTAGGAAGTAGAATAGCAGCAGACTGAAAACCTAACTTGAAAAGGTTACAACTACTGAGGAACGAGGGGGTGAGGAGAGTGGAAAGGGACTGGAGTCTGAAGGGTGTGTGAAGAGGTGATTGGTTGTGTGAAAGCTGCATTGGAAAAGTAGAATGAGGAGGTCTCTGCTAAAGGGGTCATAAGGTTGTGGCTGAGCAAGGAGAGTGAGAATTTGAGGTAAAACATATGTTAGAAAAAAGGTGGAAGTGGGGGAGAAATAATATTGGCACAAAGTGAGGAATGGAGGTGTATCTTGTGCGTGGTACTGTAACTATAGTGTTTTATAGCATCTGACACTTCATAAGCATGTTGTGTGAACAAGTTTTAGCTGCAGAAGGTTTAAAATACCAGTTTCCTGGTAACTGCAGAGCTTTAGATAACATTCCGACAGAATTTGGTGCTCCTTTCTGGCCCAGAATCCAAAACAAGGAGCTTTAGGAAAATGCAGCAAGCAAATACAGCAATAGAGAAGCGGAAGAAAAATGTTGTGCCATGCGTCTGTCCTTTGCCATCGGTCTCAGTATCCAGCTTCATTATTTGTCGGTATTTGATAACAAAAGTGAAGGTTACATATTGGAGTCCATAGCTGTAATTACAGTATACTTACTGAGATAACAAGATTAACTCTTGTAAACAATTACAGGACTCCTAAGCTTCAGTGATTTTCTTTGTTTAACTTACTCCCCGAAACAAGATTACCTTTTGTTCAAAGAGTTTCTTTTAGTGTTAAAGCCAGCTTTAGTCAAAGCAATTACCTGAAATAGTTCTTGAAAATAAAATATCACTCTACTTAACTCATTGACACAACTTCTAAAAGTGGAAATTATTATCTGGCTTGAATAAGGACTAGTAGCAATTTGTAGAAAGGATACATTTTATGTCTATTAAACCCTGATAGGATGGCAAATAACTTGTGACTGTACCTTGAAATAAGATTGAGTCAATGCTTCTGTGTTGCTTCTATACATTTCCCAGCCAAATTCCTTTTCTGGAAATTTTATCACAGGATTGTAATCAAGGTGTTGCACAAGGCTGGCTGTTTTGCCAGTCAGATGTGCTTTGTAGTACCTGCCCAGGCAGTGCCTGTGGGAGGGAGGGAGGCAGGGAGGGCTTTGAGGTGCAGGCGGTGTGGGGCTGCATCTTCCCATCTGCTGTTCTCTTTCCCAACAAGTATTGATCTGCTGCCCCTCAAAATATTGGTGGTGTGTTTCCACCCATTGTATTATAGTGACTGAAGGTCAGACTTTAAAATGGATTCTGTACATGTAGCTGAAACAGACCAGCTCTGCAACTGGTGCTGGCATCAGAGATCAATAGTGAGATATCTGACCTTTAAAAACATAAATTAAAAGAAAGAGGGGGAAAAAAGATGGAATAAAATAGTTAATGCTCAGGGTGTGGGATCACAACAATGGCCTTTTTCAATAAAAAGGGGACAAAGTCTGTTAACAACACAGCAACCTTGGCTGAAGTGGGATGTTAACAGTTCTAAGCAATGCAAGTGGGATGTTATGTTCTAAGCAATGCAAGAGCAATGTAAATGCATGGTATGTGACAGAAAGCAAGCTCAGGGGTGGGTCAGAGGTAGGACACAGTATATATTCAGGCAGGTGTGTGATACTTAAATCACAGCTGATCCTTCTGTAATGAGGCTCTTCTGTGATCTTGGGGCTTACAGTAGGAAGGGAGATATTTACATCATTATTGTATATAGCTCTTTAACCCAGCAGGCTGCCACTTCTGAAGGTACTTTTTTTTTTCTTTCTTTTTCCAGTGCATTGATGGTACATAGTTAAACCTGGAGAAGGGAAAAGCAGAATAAATTACTTATTTCAAATAAGCCAGATGATTGGCACACCTATAGGGAAACAGAAAGCTTTCTGTATGGTTGTATCTTCTGAAATGATGAAATTACACTAGTGACTTCTGGTCATATTTTTTAATGTGCAAGTTATTTGTTTTAGAGTAGCTTTAATTTAATATTAAGTTGCTTTTCATTCTGGCATGGACTTCATCCAGGTAATACTTGCATGCTCTAGTCTTTTAGATCCTAATTGGACTTTGGACAATGGAGCATAGATGGCATAATAATTGAGAGCTATTGAAGATGATTCTTGCTGACACTGTTTATCTGTGTCCCTTATAGTGCCAGCTAATGTGCCTGGCACATTAGGGATATAGCAGATTGTTTATTTTGGCCAGCTATGTGGGTGAACACAGTTGCAAGACTTTACCTTTTTATTTTCAGAGTGTATTAAGTCTATTGAAAAGATGAGCAGAAAAACTCAAGACTTTCCACTATTGTTTCTGTATTTTATTTAATTTAAAATGAAAATATTACTTAACATTTGTTTGGTTTGGTAGGATGCTAAGTGTAAAGAAAAGTGGGTTGTGACTTTTTATTAAATCTCAGGTGACTTGCTGTTGCTCAGTTCAGGTTTATCTGAAACAACCATATTTTCCTTTATGTTTTTGTATGATTTTAACAGTGCTGAAAAAATACTGCCAGCTGCTGATTTTTCATCCACCTCACCAAGAATAACATGCTGTATGTTGTTTGCTGGTCTGTATTTGGAGAGCATTTATCACTTTAATACCTTGTTTCCTGGTCCTGTTGCTCTATCCAGTAATGTTTCATAGCTCTGTCCACAGCTGAAAGAGACTTTGGTCTCTGGTGGTAGAAAAATTTGTACTGCTTCTCCCACAGCTTCAATTTCTGTTATCTCATACTACTTTCTCTGTTATTTTTTAAGCTAAAAATTTCAAGCTGTACAAATTTAAAGGTGCCTACACATTATAAAAAAACCAAACTGATCTATATACCAGACTGTTGAGAATTCTGCCTGCCTTTTCAAGCTGCCTTTAGCCTTTTCTTGCTTTCATGATTCTTCCTTCTAATAGACATTGCCCTGCTGTTGTGGCCATTTTTGTTTTCACTTGATGTTTTAGTTTTGATCATGATTGTACTGAAGCAAACTGTACATAATCCATAGGTTTACTACTCTTTATCCATCCCATATATTTTAAGTTACTTTAAATTGGCCAGCATGTCTATTTTCAGAGTTAATTTTGGCATTTTGAGGAGATTCTATGGAATTGTGGCCATTCATTGCATGTTATTTTGCAAAGGATTTATCCACACCACAGATTATTGAATCTGCTTTCACTAGAGAAGGATGGGATTTTTAGCTTTAAAGGCCTGAGTAATTTACTAGCACATTTTTCTAGTGGTTTCCCTATTCTGCATTTTAAATTGAAATGTTGTCAACAAAGGGAAAGAGTGTACTACCAACTGCTTTCGTCTTAACAGAGGACATCAGAATTGGTTGCACATGTGCCATGGTGAGATTCCATCTCTCTCAACATTGCTAGTGATAGTGGGAACATTGATCAGATCCCTTCTTGGGCCCTTGAAGAAATAAGAATTCCTTTTAAAATTTACTGTGCTCTGAAATGTATGACTACAAAGACAATCTACAAAGGTGCAGTTGATCTGAAAGTGCCCTCCTGGGATCGTTGGGGGCCATCACCAGTGCTCCAAAACATCGTGTGTGGATCAGTGCTAGGTAGCAAGCTCCAAAAGGACTCAAGTGATAATGTAAGAGCAAGGGAAGAAAACACTGTAAAGTTTGGCTTCAGGCATCTATCTTTCATATTGTCCCAGACCCTTGTATAAAACAAAAGCACAAATAGAAAAATTCAGCGAATAGCCCTCATGTCTGAAATGTCTAACACAGCTTTTAAAAACAATTGTGCAAAGGATGTGCTTATGTCTGGCTCCCCACCCTCCTTCCAAGGGAACAGGGAGAGGCACTTCTTGTCCAAATTAAGAGATGCAACGACTTCCTGTGTAGCTGCCACAGTATAGACTCATCTGCACTAGTTTTCTTCAGGCCAGCAAAAGATTTTCTGTCTTGTTTCAAGAAAGATCCTTTAGCTGTTTGAATCTCATTTGTTACAGGCTTTAACCTGAGCTATGTTAAGCTGAGAGTGCTTAAAAGATCTTTTGTTTCTAGCTACTTGTGTTAAACCAGCTTTTTTTTTTTTTTTTTTTTTTTTTGTGGTGGATCTTTTGCTGAAATCTTGCTCTCTGCTGAAGAGCTCACTTTAAAAGGAAAAAATTATGGGACACTTCATTTGAATTGCTCTTATGAACTGTTTTCAGAGCTATTATACAAATGAATTGTTTGTTTATGTCTTGAAAAAAGCACTGCTTATCCCAACCATTTTTAGTAGCCAGAGATTCTTGCACTCCTGGCATCTGAAAGTGTAAATATATTTGTATTATAAGTTGCTGTTGGCTGATTTCTAAAATGCTTTAATGATGTGACCAGTGCATCAACCAAATGTGTTTCCAGTTGTGTAAACAGAAATGTCTGTCATCAGTTTCAGCTGCTACACTGTGAAGTTGTCTCCTGCGTTGGGTTTTGTGCCTTTCAGCTCTGTGTGGTTTGGTTTGTTCCAATATATGTTACAGCATCAGGAAGGACAAAAGAGCTTTGTGTGCTGTTGAATTCAGACATCTGGCATTTGTCATTTCTGTTACTCTTCCTTCATGCCATCATTACCTGCTCAGCTGACAACTTCAGTGCCTTGTGTTGCAAAACCGTTTGTTTCTCTCTGAATTCAGATGCACTTCTTTGTAGGCAAAATGGATGTACGTAAAAAGCTGATGTTGGTTGCTGGGGTTTTACAAGATCAGCTTTTAATACTCTCCTTTTTTACAGTAGCCTGCACATGGCAGATAACTGAAATCCTGTTTTCACAACCTCCTTTGTTTAGTTATACTTCCCACTGCAGTGATATTCATGACTGCATTAAAAAGAGGAAAAACAAGCAAACAAACAAAAAAGGTTATACTCCCCAGAATGACTGATAAACAGCTGTTTTGTAAATGCATATAGCATATGAATCATATTCTGATGTTTTTCAGCCTCTGGGCAGGTATTGATTCAAATGTGAATTCATTGTTCTAGCTGCACTAGAGATAAAAATAACGTGTAATTGAGCCTAATTCTCAGGCATATAGTCATAGCTTTCAGTGTCTGAGACTTCTTGTTTTCAAAGACTTTTTTCATAAGAATGTAGTTATCTTTGCTTTATTAACAGAAGGATAGTGGCTTCTTGGTGCATAACAATTAAGTAGTTCAGCAAAACTTGGCATTAGGTTGTTGGAGGTTTTTTCTTTTTTGCCTATTTGAACAGATTACCATCTGTGTAAATGTATTTCCCCTTTCAGTTGCAGATCGCCTGGGCTGTGACCCTCGAACACGTTTCCAGGTTCCACCAAACACCAAGCAGTGGATTGCTTTACTACAGCGAGGAAACTGTACATTTAGAGAGAAAATACTGCGAGCAGCTTCACATAATGCCACAGCTGTGGTCATTTACAACAATATATCCAGTGAAGAACCTGTCACAATGACTCATCAAGGTAAAGAAAACTTAATCTCTTTCACTATAGTTCTTTTTTCAGCATGGCACATTTTTTTATTTTTTTTTAATCAAGTACTCTTTTGTCATTTAAACTATTGCTGAGGAGCTCTTGGCAAGTGCACAGATGCTATTTGAAGGAGCCTCTCCTTCAGTTATGTTACATGTATGTGATAGAGCAAACAAAACCAATAATTCTGAAAAGTTGCTTCCTTTAGCATACACTTTATCCAATGAGGAGCACTCTTCTCTACAGTGGGGATGTGAGTGTTACAAAGTGATCTGTAAGATCTTGGGAGCAATCAGTTTCAAACCTTTCTGAGTAAGAAGAGCAAACATATAATGGGAAGTCCAGAATTTTACAAAGTGTCTGCCTGAAGCATTGTTATAGTGTTACAGTTGCAGTGCTATAGTGTGCAGTTGATAGTATGCAGTTATGGTGGGGACTTCAAATGTTAACAGCTACATCACAGTCTGGTCTAGAATAATGATTAATATCTGGATTTCAATAGATTTCTACTTAGGCCTATCTATATGTAAAATTTTGCTGTTACTAAAGTGAGTTACTTTAGCAGGTGGGAGTGTCATATGTAAACATTTTCCTTGGATAAAAACAGTTTTCACAATTCTGATAATTACATTTTCTCCCTTTTTTTTTTTTTCAATTTGGAATCATGTAGCTTAATCAGAAAAGGCATATCTCTACATTTGATTGCTGTACTGATGGCTGATTTTTATTTTTTCTTCCTGAATTCTTTCAGTCCTTTTTCTTCTAAGCATAGGGAGTTGCTTGGAAACTAGAATTTCCCAAGTATTGCTCTGTGTATTGTCACAAAATTAGAATTTAATTCTTTTACTAAAGAAGTGCTATGGTTGCATCTTTCTCTTCTTTCTTTTTTTTTTTTTTTTTTTTAATAGGAAATGTCTTGTGGCTTCTTCTGGTTTAGTGGGGTTTGACCTTTCCAATTCTGTACACCACAGGGATTTTCCTGGGAAATTTTAGACATGGTGTAGCAATTCAGAGCCTGTTGACAAGGCATTTTTATCTTGGGTACCTTCCTTAGACATTTTTGCAAGTAATCTTCAGGCAAAAAGTCCCATATTCCAGTGAAACACCATCTTTTTGTTGGGTTTTTGTTTGTGGTTTGTTTTGTGTATGGTTTTTTGTGTGTTTTTGTTGGGGGGGTTTTTTGGTTTTATTTGTGTTTGTTTTTTTATCACTTCTCTTGCTCCTGATGCAGTACCCTCATTAATCTTCATCTCTGGTCTCTCTTTGAAATGCCTGTAAGGTTCTAAGGTCTGCAGTCTGTTTACAGTGGCTTTTGATTTCTCCTGTGGCCTGGAATACCATAGTGGCACAAAAAAAAGGCTGCCAGTAACAATACAGCTCTAGCATTGTTTGCTCTATTCCATGTATATAGTGGGTTGGATTGTAACTTCAGTACCTTCTTTCTCATTATGCTGTTAGATTTGGCAGGTGCTTTCATAGCAATGGGATGGTGTCTACTAGGAAGTCCTGGTTCACTCTGTTTTATCTCTAGAGACCAGTGTGTTGCCTTTGAAACTAGATCAATAGGTCCAGTGTTTCTGGTAGGTTGAAATAATGTCTGAAGTTATAAAATGTGAGAGTTGCAGTGGGTAAAATGGCATCTTGTAAGCCAGCCTGGCAACTGTTGGGATACTTGGTTTTTGGAGAAAAGCTAATGCTGCCTTCAGCATGTTGACTTTATTTACTCTTATTTATAGCAAGATTAAAAAAAAAAAAAAAGTAATTATTGGAGATGATGCATATTTTAACTTTGAGTATTCAAAATAGTGTGTTTTAGCTGTTTGTGCTCATTCCTTGATCTGATGGAATCTCTGTCATGGATTTGGGCTGTAGGCACTGTGTCCATATTGGACTTGAAATGCTCAAACTGAGACAGACTAAAAGTAATTATCTCTAGCACTGAAGTACCCCCTTAGCACTACAGTGTAGTGAAGAGGAATATCACTCCACAGTTCCGTTTTGATTGAATTACAGCCATGGAAGGGATCTCCTTATCAGACTGCACTTTTCAGAGTTTCCTATAAATAACATTGCTGGCTTGACATAGGAACTGCAAGTGTGTGTAGCTGTGGTGTAGACTAGCCCTTTGCTCTTCACCTCAGCATAGGGAGGGTTTGGAATCCAGTATTCCCCTTGATGAGAAATATTCCAAGTAGGCTATAGATTCATGAACTTATGCTACACAATGAGCCTGTTGGAACAAATGCAGTGTGTGAAGCAGTCTCACACACATGCAGGCACTCTGGCCTTCATTTTTCTGCCTTTTCATCCATACCACAACTCCTATGCTTTTTCAGTGGTGAATGACTACATCTCATGCTAATGAGATATTCTGGGATTCTACATCTCTTCTCTTTGTTTTCTGTCCCTGAAGAACAGAAGGAGTTGCCTTTGTGTATTTAATAGCTCTTCTGCTGCTGATTCAGTTCAGTATGTGTTATGTAAAGTTGATAGCAAGTGAAAACAAAGGTGAGCCACCAAGCTGGCCTTCTTTCCTATGGTGTCTAGTGTTGTGTAGTATTCATCTATTCTTCTAAAAGCCATTCCTCACAAGACAATTTTTCAAATATATTATGATAACCAGGTTCATGACTCTACATTTCCTTTGCATAGACAGGTGAAACATAATTTTTATATGGCTGTGTACCAAGCCTTAGGAATATTCTGTCTTCCTGGTGAAGCAAAAAAATGGCAATTGCTGGTAACCCACACTCTGAACTGCACACTTTCCTACTTTGCATGAATTCCAATCACCAGCTTAGGCAACATCTACGCTAAAAATAAATATTATATAGATTTATGAATGTCACCCGCCTGCAGAGAGGTGAAACCCTAAGAAAAAAGCTCAGTTAGCAGTTCTCACCTATGAGATTAATATTTTATCCAAGTCATTTTATGCTAGAAGACTCATTTGAAAATTTTAATCTAATGGAAATTTGTTCATACTCAACATAGTACTTAGCAGAATATAAATTCCTGCTGGTGGCTAGATAACAACTGTCACTCTTGAGCCGGTCTCTCATCACCATGTTAAATGGACAGTGTCTGTATTGCTAATATCAGAATTTGCTTTTTCCTGTGCAGTAGTCCACCACCACTTTGACTTCAAGTTGACTTTTAAAGTAGGTTTTGACCTTAATGTGTTGGTATATTTAAAAAATATATATGCTTCTGTTAACGTTTTTTGCAACATTTTATATTCTCTATGTATATCCTTGTATGTGTTACTGTGAGCATGTAAAAAAACCTGAACATTCTTGTAGATGTCCTCTATCAAGCAAAGGACATCTTTCCCCGCATGGGTTATGTTAGACTATGATGTCACTGGCAGGCAGGTAGTTTTATGAGTGGTTTCACTTGCTTCTTCTGTTGAAGTAGAATAAATGTTGCCTAATGTAAAAAAGAGCCTGTGTAGTAGAGAAAATCTGTACTATAAATTATGGGAATAAGGAGGAAATGCAGGTAAAAATAGCATTTTAATGCTGGGGGGGGGGCGGGCGGAGACAGTCCTATCAAGTACAAAATAGTTTGATACTGAACTTTTCTGTTAAAATCTAGGCTTTATTTGGATTTATGTAGAAGGATATATACCAAAGAAGCCTCGTAAAGTTAAAGTTCAATACTCGGAATTGATGGAATAAATGCAAACATATAAATACAGAAAAGAATGTCAGAATTAAGTTGCTGGATTCCAATAACTGCAGTTTATCAGTGTTGAAGAAATGTCCTGAATTATTTAAAGAACTTCTAATGTAATACCTTTTTCAGAGGATTACCTGTATCCAGTAAAATCTTCTAAAGTCTTTAGCAAATCTTTTGAAGTCTTTGGGACAAGCTGGAGACACCTCATCAGGATAAGTCTTCACTGCAGTTCTAATGAGACAATGTGTTTGATGTTTTCCAAGAGAAGGTGGTTCTGTTCTGTTCTGTTCTGTTCTGTGGGCAGGTGACATGGGGCAGCTGCCCAGAGTTGGCTCTCAGGAATGGTTTCCTTTCAAGGGGAGGATTTCTGGTGGCCCTGTATTAAAAAGCACCCTAGCACAGGAAGCAAGACCTGTACTTGCTTTGAACTGTGATAAAAATGAATGCATTTTATGTGGATTATTTTAGGTCACTGGGTCAGAGGCAGGAATAGGAAGTATTTTGGAGTTGTTGCCATCTAATGGGTATTCCATGCTCTGGCCCTGACCTGGTGTGGGTAGATTCTGCAGTCAGAATGCTGCTCTGCTCTGTTGTGGCACTCAGTGTGAGCAGCACCTCTCTTCCTCTGTTGCTTGCCTTTTTCTCACAAATGCCTTTTTTGTGACTGTAAAATGAGCTGATGCCTGGAAGCTATGGGAGGATCCTTGAAGGTTATTTTGCATAAATGTGTGCTGATGAATGTTTCTTTCAGCTCCATACCAAATCCACTGCAGACGTTTCTCCAGGTTACTGAGACCTACTTTTAATCCAGCTCAAAAGTAACTTTCATAGAATCATACAGTGTTAGGGGTTGGAAGGGACCTAGAAAGATCAACTAGTCCAACCCCGCTGCCAGAGCAGGATCACCTATATTACAATATTGTTATTCTAACTTAGTATTGATATTTTACCATGGAATATTAGTGAAAAGAAAAGAGATGAGTCATTAAAATTGAAGCTTTCAAAACTTAAAAATCAATACTCACCACAGTTTATGTATTATATTGTGTATATTTAATAACTGAAAATGTGGACAAAATAACTGAAAATGTGAACAATTTGCAGCCAAGAAGGCCAATTGTATCCTGGGCTGTATCAAGAGAACTGTGGCCAACAGATCAAGAGAAGTGATTCTGCCCCTTTACTCTGCTCTGGTGAGACCTCACCTGGAGTACTGCATCTAGTTCTGGAGCCCTCAACACAGGAAAGACATGGACCTGATGGAGCAGGTCCAGAGGAGGGCAACAAAGTTGATCAGAGGGCTGAAACACCTCTCTTATGAGGACAGGCTGGAGGAGCTGGGGTTGTTCAGCCTGGAGAAGAGAAAGCTCCGGGGCGATCTTATAGCCACCTTCCAGTACCTGAAGGGGGCTTACAGGAAGGCTGGAGAGGTGCTGTTTTCAAGGGCCTCTAGTGAAAGGATGAGGCGTAATGGGTTTAAATTAGAGTAGTTTTAGACTGGATATCAGGAAGAAATTCTTACCTTGAGGATGGTAGAACAGTGGAATAGGCTCCCCAGGGAGGTGATTGAGGACCCATCCCTGGAGATATTCAAGGTGAGGTTGGACAAGGCTCTGAGAAACCTGGTCTAGTTGAGGGAGGCTGGACTAGATGACCTTTGGAGGTCCATTCCAGCCCTAAACATTCTATGATTCTAAGTGGCAACAGCATTATAGTTACTCCTGTTTCCCGCTGCATTTCTTGGAGGTGTATCCATCAGGAAAATCTGTTGCACAGTAGATGGAGTTGTTTCACACTTCCCAAGATGTGGAGAAGAGGGTGTTTAAAGCACAGATTCTGGACCATAAGGAAACACTTGTCTCTTCAAGATAAGCCAGGGAAACCTCTGCGCAAAGCCAGTATAGCCTCTGTGCTTTGCAGAACTATTTAGCAGTGTTCTGTGTGCATGTGCCTCATCCACAACTGAAATAACAGTGGTTAGGCTCATTTTTTCCTTAGCCAGCTGAAAGGGTAATTAGTTCTGTGACTGTGAAAAGGCCCACGGGACTGTTAGTGACTGTAAGTAATTACATTCTTTTTCTTACCTGAAGTCTAAGCTCCAGCAGCAGAGTTATTCCCAAAATCTATGGATTTGGTGGGATCAAACTGATTATATTAATCTATGAATATGCTATTTATGAAGCTTTAAAAGTATTTTGTAGAGTCCTTGCTTTTTCTCTTTCATGCTTCACTGAATTTGTTTGTCATGACTGTCCAGATTGATGGATCTGTATGGAAGCTGAGTTTAAATAGAAGAAAATGCATGAGCATGACAGATTACCCTCCTTAGATATCCCTGGGTTTTTTAGCTCCAGCTTTCATTAGTGGGAATTCAGAATGCTACCCAAAAATAGCAAAATAGAAACCACCTACTAGCACTGTGTCACACAGAATGCAAGATTGTGGAGACTTACAGTTTTCAAAATCCAAGTATATCTTAAATTGAATAATTGACCAAGGTCTATGTTACATTAATTTTATTGATAATTCAAGAATGTGACACTATAATCAGTGAATGGGTGTTAAATCCAGATCTAAGTTAGCAGGTTTTGGACATTGTTCAGAAGTATATATGAAGAAATGTTTTCAAATAAGCAGATGTATCTTTTGAAGGTAGAAAGACTGAGTATTTTAGAAATAAAATAAATTGTGATGTGCGGAACCTTTTTTTCAGTAGTGTGTCATGTTAGGATGATACCATTTTCCTAGTCAAAAGTTAATGTCACCCTTCTGCTTTTTATTAATTTTCATTTCTTCAAGGGCTGAATATAACATTTGGTTTACTTTAGTGTTAAGGTAGTAGTATGCCAACAAAAGTATTCATTAAATATGACTGCAAATGCAGTTTGCTCACCATAATGCATAGTTAAATACCTTGTAAAACTATGTGAACGAAAGAAGAAAAATCGGTGTGCAGATTGTGGAAAGAAGATGATTAAAATGAGAAATTCCATTGTACATTATTATTATTATTATGGCATTGAAGTGGGATGTCTGTTTCCTTTAAAATATGTATAGTGCAAGTATACATATTGCAAGTAGATGCACAGAAGTTTTGTTAAAAGAGAAAAGTTGTGTGAAATGTGTGTAAAATCAGTGCAGTGTTGTCTACTTGGTTTTCCCTAGTGTTAAGAACCCAAAAGGTCACATTTACTTTATATATATATATATATATAAAAATTCACA